>JAVSBS010020753.1:2256-13780 GCA_033124195.1 Coracias cyanogaster | reverse complement strand
GTCACTGTCATGTTCCTTCAGGAAGCACAGAAGTCCCTGTGGGCTTGTCCTTGGAGAAGAGAGCTACAGCTCAGCCTCCTGTTTTACCTCTTGAACTGCTGTGTGCCCCTGGGGTGAGTAATGCTGCATGCGTGCTTCTAGGTGCAGGAGTAAAGGTCTATAACTCCCTCCCACTTCAGTTTAAAAATTTTTCGCCAGGCAAGAGTAATCACTATTCCCAGCCAGTAAAAACCTGAAGGTTCACGGCACACAGATGGCAATACTGTGTGCTGGAAGTGACAAGCTGCCAGTATCTCTAACCATCCAAGCCACACGACGACATCTTTCGACGGCCGAAAGGAGGCAAATGTCTGCTGCTGAAGTGATTCACGGTGATCATAAAGGGTTATTTACTTGTGTGAGCTGGGAGTTGAACCTGTATGGGTAGCCGACCATACAGAGGACCAATAGATATCAGCGTCAGGAGCCCTTGCTGGGTCACCTCCACCTGCCATAAGTGACTTGGAAAGTCCAGTAGATTCTCCACCAGCACTGTTCTGCATTTCTGTCATAGGAACCACAGCTGAACTGTTCAAAATTGCTGAAGTGTCTTATTTTCAGTTCTGTACTGTATCAGGGGTCCAGGTTAAGCTAATAACAATGTAAGAGAGCAAAACCCCAATAACCCATTTGCACATTTCCAGTGTACATAAAGGCATCAGATTCCATGCATGAGTAGAAAAGTCACATATTTGGCCCTTTGAATGTGTTTTTAAGGAAAAAATTGCAACTTTTTCCAAAAGTAGCAATTAAACACTCAGAGTATGCTGCTTGCAAGTGCAGACTAGGGTCTTAAATGTCACAATTGTCACAAATGTCACAAACCTACTGTATGAATTCTCTTTGCAGACTGACACCGTTTAGTGAAATGAGCATGAGCCAACTTAGAAGCATCAAAGGAGATGTTGCAAGAGTATTAGCAAGGCACTGGAATATGGGAGGTACTAGAGACATTCCTGGGAAGATTTTAGCCCAGTGATGGAAAATAGATTTGTGTTATTATTTTAGCAGAAGTGTCTTCTATAATGCTAAAGCTTGCTATCAAATACAATATAAATTGCATATATGGTCAGAAGAAATAAATGCAATAATGTCTCAAAGACTATCTGTCAGGCTTAAAAAGCAAAGAGATGAGGATTTATTGGTGTTTTTATTATTAACAGAAAAGCCTTGGGATCTCAAAATAGGTCAGGGTTACAGTAAAAGTGGGTTCTCTTTTCTTCTTTGTTCACCTTAACAGGCAATTAACATCAGACTAAAATAGGACCATCTGAATGCTAATAAGTTGACCTTGTGTGTTTGGCTAATGTTAGCTTAATCAATACATAGATGAAAAACAAGTCCGTAGAGAAAAAATATGCATGACAGGCATATTCCTCATCTTAAACATTTCAGACAATATGCCATTCTGGAGATACTATTTGCTTAAGAAAGCACAGTCTTATCCTCTTCCAGTCTTGCAAGACCTTTGGGAACCAACAGTGGGCTACTTCTGTGCAAAGGCTTAGGACGAATCTCTATTTGCTGCATAATGGAGGGAAGAGGAACTTCTAAAATAGAGGTCTTATAATTTGAGGGAGCTGGGGTAAAAATAGTATTTCAAAATTAGCAAATCAAAAGCAAATTGGAGATAACATACATAAGAATTCTTGCCTGAATTGCTGGTGACTTCAGCCTCCTTTCCAGAAGAATATTGTTCTATGCAATGCTGGTTAATGGCTCACAAGAGTCACTGTGAGTTGTTTGAGGGAGCTGTTAAAACCCTGGCCCCCTTTCTCCTAAAAATTGTTTGCAAGACCTTCTTTTCTGCTCAGTCAGGGCTGGGTTGAATCTTTCATAGAATTTAAGTTAAATTCTTATGGTAACCTCTTTATTGATTTTATAACAAAATCTTATCTGTGATGTGTGAAAGTGAAGATATCCTTTGTTTTGTTGGGTTATTGCTTAATTACTAAATAAATAAATATTAAGTACAAATTTCATGACTCATACAATAGTTCAAAATGATGTGTGCTGTAAAGTCCCATTTACATCTACCACATTGGCGTTTAACTCAATTTCCGTTATTCCTGAGGCTATTAATGTCAGTAATTACAGGAGGTAACATGTCTAATATTGACCGTATTGTAGAATAAAGCAATGTTGAACTGCTAGAGTGTGTTTTATATTAAGTACAAAAAGCTTCTGATACAGTTAATGTAACTATAAATCTTAACTCAAATGCTTATATGTCTCTTTTATGACCTGAATAAACTGTGAGGTAGAAGCAGGGCAGCTGAATAGCCACTCACTGCCAAACCGCATATTCGGCTGAATATGCACTTACAATATCCTTTTTATACTGAATAATAACAGCAAGACAGAAAAGAGGTTGAACATTTTCTCTAAATGAACTATTTTTTTCCAGAACACTGAGTTTAATGGTAAAAAATTCCCTGAATAAACACAAACTTTAGAATCACAAATATATAAATATAATGCAAAACAATCTAAATAACATGAGCTTTATTTCCAGTGGAAATCTAGTCTTTACTTGTGATAAGCTGTGCTCTACAAGTTTTGATGTGTTAAATATTGAACACCCAGGCACCCTATGGCTTGGGGAAACCTTGCGTGCATCGCTCTGCCCCTTTGGAAAGGCTG
This sequence comes from Coracias cyanogaster, assembly GCA_033124195.1. Lineage (NCBI taxonomy): Eukaryota > Metazoa > Chordata > Aves > Coraciiformes > Coraciidae > Coracias > Coracias cyanogaster. The sequence goes on along the minus strand of JAVSBS010020753.1, from coordinate 11,098 downwards.
CCAGGCTGGCTCTGGCGTGGAGGCAGCCAGAAACCATGGTCACCTCTGGAACAGCTGACGTTTGCTGTCTGTGCAAGCTGCTGGAGGAAGGCTGGGCTCTGAGGGTGAAGAATATTTTGGGAGGCTATGCCGGACACAGCTGATAATATGATTCTGACCTGGCTTTGTGCTTGCTTGTACTCGCTGATGCAAACCCCTGAGCACAAAGCTGGAGCAAGAAAAACATGCACTGAGGACAAGGTAAGGACCAGGTAAGGTCCTGCCAGGGCTCAGACTTCCAAGCTCACCCTCTGAGTGCCACAGCACCCATGTGTCCCCAAGATGTCAGTACGCAGTGGTGAGGTCTCAGCCCAGGTGCCTGCAGTGAGAGGGTGGATGTGGCATGCGAGCCTGCAGGGTGAAACAGGGAGTGAACTAATCTGACCCAAAAAAAAAAAGATTTAGGTGCAAGTTGCACTGAAAATCACAGAATTAAGCCCAGAGAAAGACCAACTACCAGAAAGCACAAGCCTTGCTTCAATCAATTCCCACTGAAATCAACTCCTTTGCATGGGAAGTTCTCCTTAAAGACCTTCAGTACAATATGACCCTTTAATATTAAGCATGTCAGCATTTAAATTGATGATGCTCATTTTTTTAGAACTATTTACAAGGGGAGTATTTCCCTCTGAATTTGTAATAAATCATGTAAGACATCTTTTCATTCCATTCCCCTTTAAAAAGAAATATTTGGTGGTTTAAAATGTTTAATGTAGTGGAAAATCTAAAGGGAAAAATAAAGCATCAATAGGCTATTTCAGCAGCAGAAACCATTTGGGACCTGCTTAACCTCCTAAGCTCTTCTCCAAATTTATTTGGAAAGGAGCATATAAAGAGCTCATCACTTTCCATCTCAATTTTCATGTGTGGAGCGTATGAAATAGTTGAGCTTCATACTCACACTCCAAGCTGATATTGACGGTGGGCTGAAGTAACTTGAGATCACTATTTCTTCCTCCTTATGACAGTTTTGGAACATTTGGTTGACTAACTACCTTGTTACTAGTCAGCTTTTTTTTTAATATATATTTGACTTTATTTATGAATGTTCATGTCTGTCTGGGTAAGAGCCACACACATAGGATACTATTTTAAAACAGAGGATTATTACACCACCATGTCCCTGGTCTTTTCCTGTGCTTGTGGTAGGAAAACTACACAGACAAGAGAAAATTTTACACATGTCTGGTACTTCACCCTGTCCATTGCTCAGTACAGACCAAACTGAAAGACTGACATGAAGATGTGATCAAGATCTTCCTTAGCTGAGTGCAAGACCTCAAGGTTTGATGAACTAAACTTGAAAGCAGAGAGATACGGGACATCAGGCAGTGTGGGATATTCCCCCCTCTTCTCCTTGGTTTAGATCACATTTCTAAAATAAATCTGTAAGAAAATATTCTTCAAAACTCTTCCAAATGTAACAGTCAAATTCTGTTTATGCTGAGGGACTTGGCATAACATTCCTATTGCAGACAACACTCCCATTGCTGTCAGTAATAATCAACCAAGCAAAAACTGCAGATTTAAAAACATAAATTAATTTTAAGAATGTTTATGTGTCAGTGTCTGGCTGTGTCTGCATCTGTATCAGTGTTTCTGTATTTTATTTATTTATTTATTTATTTATTTACTTGCCTCTTGTGTTGAAGATAAAAGCTTTTCACCATACCCCAAATTTAAAACATTACTTAAAGTTGAACACCATAACAGCAGCATATGCTTTCCCCTTGCCCCCTTCTTTCTGTCTCTGTTTTTTTCAGCAATGTCTGGCTTGGCAGACCCTTGCAGGGATATCTGTTCTGCATTCTTCACAGGTAGCTCAAGAAAAATCTAGGTGGTGACTCCAGCTCTCAGCCCTCTTCTACAATCTCCTGCTGAAAGCCCAGTAAAAAGCTACACAATGCTGAAACACGGCATTGGCATTAACGCTACCCACATAAGCATTTATCCAGCCAGGAAAATTAAATTCCCTAAAAAAGTGATTGCTAGCTTCTAGAGGGGTGAGTCACATTAATCTGACAGATTGCTTCCAGAAAGAGCAACATAGCTATAAGGGTAAAAAATATTTCATTTATTTATGGTAAAAGGGAAGTAGACCCTCCTGAAGGAATGTAATTTTAGAAAAGGTAGCTGGAGTAAGGAGGGGAGACATGCTGGATGATGATAGGTGATTTTATCCCAGTGAAAGATATTTTTATTTCAGCCCTTCTTGGGAGGCTTTGTGACTGCAGGAGGACAAAAGCAGAATACGATAAAAAAGAAATAGAGACCAGGTATGACACGTGACTAGAGAGCAGTTGAATGAGAAAACAGTGATAAGGCTTTGAAACTAAGCATGTGGGCAAAAACCTGGACCTAAGAGGCTGCATTCAGGAGGTAGAGAACTGGATCTGCAAACCCAGATGGGAGTGACTGGCACCTTCAGATAAGAGGCTGGAAGAGAAAAAGGATGAGCAATTGGGACTGGCCGGAAGAACAGGAAAAGCAGCTGGCTGAGAGAGAAAGCAGTGGCTGCAAAGAAAAAGCCAGAGTTGAGGAAGGAACAGAACCGGGACAGAGAAAGTTAGAGGGGAGTAAGACATCGCTAGAGGAGGAAAATGTTCACTAGGGACTACAGGCCCTTCACTGGTCATTCCAGGGCAGGGAATGGAGCATGAGGACCCTGGTTCATGGCAATACTCTGTTCTCAGTCCCTAACAAAAGTGTCCTCTGGTCTTCAGAGAAGTTGGCAACTTGGTATTACTACAAATTACTCAATTAACTCAGAGGGCAGAAGTCCATATGGAGAAGCTAAGAGCTAACCCAAACAGTGTGAGGCATAGAAGTGTTAATATGATGCCACATAATAGAATTTTTGTTTTTCTACTTTGCTTCATTAAGAACCTAGGAAATTACCCACAAACACTCTCTTAAAAGAACTCTGCAAGCTGCCAAAGCAAACACATAGAAGTTAGAAAATGTCAGAGCTGAATTTATCTGTGCAGTTTTTTCCCCTTTTACATGTACGCATTGGGAATAGAGGAAGCTGTACACTTTTCCCATAGAAGATGTGTCAGCCTGTGCTCAGTCCTGGTCCTGCTCAAGAGGAGTCAGGATCGTGTAATGAAAGATGCTCAGCCTCCTATTCATTTGCTTCAGGTTGAGTGGTGTGTTTTGAACGCAGTTAAGGATTTGGGAAAAACAATAACAAGTATTTTGCTTAAAGCTATTGAATGCCAATCTGAAGAACTGGATGCATCCCTCCCTGCTTGTGCCATGTATCTCTTACACCAAATTTTACACCAATGGTCACTAATTGCACGGTCCCAGTTATATGGATACCTGACTTGAGACTCCAGGGTCTGATTTGGAGAAGTGCTGAGCACTCACAGCTGCACTAGGACTCTGTGGGAGCTTTGCTCTGAATATCCAAAGAATTACATAATAGTAAGTACCCTGACAAATTAGGTCCTGGGGTCTTAAATTGGGCACCTGAAATCACTGCACCTCTCTGTTCTTGTGTTTCTCAGTTGTAAAATGGGGATGATAATTATAAGGGTGGTCTGAAAATAAATACACATTTGTAAAGTGCCTAGAGACTACAGTCATTAAGACCATGGGAAACTTCCCAAATTAAATTAAAACCTCTTTCTTCAGATCAAGATTGACTGGTCTGTGGTAAATAGGAGTTTAGGCCACATGTTAAACACATGGAAAAAGCAAAATATTAAATAGCTTTCCAATAAATGAATGCCACCCATCCTGAGCAATGAATGACACAGGGATCCTGTGGGAAAGGCATAAGTGGTCATGTATTTAAAGATGGCACCACAAGCATATTCAGAGAGGGTGCATATTTAGACTGTATGCTCCTAAGGCTGGCTATTCAAACTACTGCACACTTGATGTCACAACAAAAATTGCTAATATGATTTCTGTTAGGGATAGTAGATGCTTTAGAATTGTCTTTTATTTTAGGGGAGAAATTCTCTGATTGAAATTGAGCAAAATGTTGCATGTATGTGCTATTAGCCAATCCTAATACAGCTCAAAAAAAAAAAAAAAAAAAAAGAGTATTTGTATATACTGTTACAAAAACCTAATAGGAACTAGGTGACTGCCATATATTACCTGGCACACTGAAACTGTAAAGTCTGCTTTCACCATTAGAGTGTAACTTATCATCTGGAAGTGATTTAGTTCTGTGATTACCTTTGGACTGCTGTTCTTCTGGGTTCTTTACTAGTAAGCAAATAACGATGGAGAATAAGACTTTAGCACTATCAAGCAAACAAATAATTGGGCTGGACATTTCAAAAGCAGAAGTGAGAAGTGATTTTGAAGCTAGTCAAAACTCTACCAGTTTTATCCTCCATGTTTGCTATTAAAAGTAGTTATAAAATCCAGATCTCTGCCCTCCCTTGCTCCCCAGCCGCCTCTTCCCTTTACTGTGTGGTATGCAGGGAACATTGTTTGAAATATACTGCCACTCAGCTCTGCACAGTCCATGTCCATAAACTGAGTTTGTTTTCTGAAGTAATTTGCACAGCATAGATCTATATTCTCCTCTAAGTGCACACACCTGTAATTTCCATCAGAATCACTAGGAGCTGCTTGTATGTAATGAAGGGAAAATACGTGCTACACTGGGCACTTCACACAAAAATCTCCAAATGGGTTCACATTACCTCCCTCTGACTAAAAAGCCATGAAAAGCACCTCTGATAAATTTCCTATGACTGGTTCACATGGCAGGTGGCCCTCCATTAGAAATAGAATAGCTATACCCGACTTTCCTGGTACTTCTGAACTGAGGACAGAAATTTCAAGAACATATCAGCCTAAGGATATCCCTCTGTATGACCACAACTTTTGCACCTACTGCATCCCAAATGCTTTTGTAGAGTTAAGAGGAACTGTTTCCTTGGAAATAAATAGATGCAGAAGAAAAGGGAAATTAAAAAGTGATGACAGCTGAGAAGATATTTAGTCATAGTCAAGACTGAATCAGGTTTAAGTGGAGGAATACTGGAAGGCAGTTTTTGATGCAGGAGCTCCAGAGGGCTGCACACAGTATCTACTGAGGTGAGAGTGTGGAAAGGACCAAAGGGAATGCCTTTGCAGGAAGAAGGGAATGAAGAAGGGAGAGTGTGACAAAGACAGACAGGTGAGGCTACAGAGTTCAACTGATTATTTTAAATGTGACATATCACATATTATTCTTTAGTGCATTCATAAATCCCCATTCTCATGTACTCACTAGAAATTGTGTGGAAGGAGCATCTTGGCCTACCCCAGGAGAAAAAAAAATCCAACAGTAAAACGTGGAAGATGTTACAGATATACAGTGCTAAGATAATGTTTTCTGAAGGTATTTTCAATTATTCAGTAGAAGAAAAAATAAATATTTTGCTCAGATCATATTTTAAAAGAAGTTTAATTCCTAAGAGAGTAGTGCAGTACTGGAAGCCATTACTCAGAGTGGCTGCAGGTTCTCCATCCAAGGAAGTTTTCAAGACTGAGCTAACAGCCACAGCTGTCCTTGACGGCTGCTGGGGATGGTGGGGAGAACTGGCAAGGAAGGGCAGAGCCTTTGCAGACCCTTATTTCCCATAACTAGCAGTGGCAAGAGGAGCGAGACGCTGTGTTTTGCTCTGTGGAGGCCACTCTCTGGCTCTGACACCAGCAACATAAAAAAAAAAAATCACTTTGAAATACACTCAGTGAGAAAGTATCACAGGTTACATGAGAAGAATTGGATAAATTTTAGCTAATATGCTACACGTTTGCTTTCAAAGCTATGGCTAATGAGTGACATGAAGAATAGATTCAAAAACATCAAGCTAGTTCAGATTTGAAAAATATTTAAAACAGGTTCAGCATTAATGAGGGGTCCTTGAGACTGGCATCACTAGGAACAGTAACACTGCACCAGGCTTTTCCCATGCCTGAAAGAGGTCAGGAATACCAGGCAAGACAGGCAAAAGGATGCTTGGTTTATGAATCCTGGGCTTACACGAGAGCTGCTTCTTTACAGAAAAGATGTCAGCTGCTCCTCACATGCCTAGCAAGAGAAGTGTGGGCATGCAGGGGATCTGGGCAGCAAGTGCAAGGGGTATCTTCAGGGTAAGGTACCAGCTGTGAGGGTGTGGAGAAGGAGTGTTGTGAAAGCCAGGGGTAGGGGCTGCTGGGCATGGAAGCTTAAATGGGCAGAAATGCACTTACACACTTACAGCCTTTCGTAAGTCCTATGCCACATAGCTAATATTTGATGTGAAATGGTTCTGGGACAATTTTTCATAAATCACTCCTATTCTTATATGTCTTAATGTCTCTGACATCTTGGGACACACTCTTTTTTGACTAGCTGCATCACTTTCTGTAGGAGGAATGGCTGTGGAGTGTAACAGCATATTATGGTCAGCAATTACACTATTGATATCAATTTCTTAACTATCAGACAATAGCTGAGCTTATGTCTAGGGTGACAATCCTGGCAGCAGAACCAGTATGTGTGGTGCAGTTTCCTGATAAATCCCATGCAGTTAGCAGAAGAATAAATGGTAACATTAATGCCTTTAGAAACATCTCACAAAAGGACCAAGAAAGTCAGTGGCCTCAATCTCTGTTGCCTGTCTCTCGAGCCATTCACAAGGCTTAAACTCCTTTTTTTCTAAACAACTGCTCCCAGCCCACTGGCCACTGGGCCCAGCACAGTAGCACTGCCCTTCCGCCCTCTGCCCTTGCCTGTCCAGCACAGTCCAGGGCCAGGGAAACATTAGACATGATGAGCCCAGCATGTGAGACAGCAGGGCTGTCTGAACTGGTACGGGTTCCCAATGACTCTCACATCCACAGCATGAGCCTTACCTTCAGTATCTGTGACTGTCAGGACAAACAGACTTTTGCTTCCTTTTTTTTCCATTTCTCAAAAGCAGAAGAGACAGTCAGACAGATTTATGACCAGGTTTGGATAGGTAGTTGCACAGTGTAAAGTACTGAGTAACACGTGACATCCCATCAGCTGAGCTGCAGTAGCTGAGTGTACGAGTGCTCTTAGCACACTCCAGCTTCCAGGGATGATGTGTTAGGTGTTACAACACCTTCATGGATATGTGCAGGGCTTCAGCAGCAAACAAAGAGTTGGAAATCCTTCCAGGCTTCTTCTCAGCATTAGAGGGGAGATTGACAGGTACAAAGTGACAGATCATTTATGACTAATTGGTTAATTGAATTATGATGGGAGTTATTTTGCCTTGCAGATCCAGAGCAAGGTGGTTTAACACACCTCCCTGACCCTCACGCACAGCTACAATTATTTTAAGTTTCTTTTGGTTATAGACCCAGAACTTGATCTTTGATTAAGTGTTTTAACAGAACTAGCAACATTGGACTAGTAATTTCTTAGAAAAAAATATCCAAGCACAATATTGTGCTCAACATACCAAGAGATACTTTTTAATGAATACAATAAATTTATATATACAGAAAGTGACAAAAGAGGATTGATACCACAGATTCCCTTTGTCACAATATTTTAGGGCGAAGCCTGATACTTAGAACATTTGCCCTAATTTGCCTGAAGCATCATATCTACATATAGCAGTGTGTAATCTTATATTGAGAACACTTTTTCCCCCCTTCCCCACTGCAAGCAGGCACTGGCTGATACCACAGGAACACCTGTGTGTTGCCAGCTTCGGCACTTTTAGTGACCAGTGAAACTTCCAGGCATGTCCTTTCTCACTTTTTTATTGGTTAAGTTCACAGAAAACCCACTTAATTATTGCATAATGCCTTCATGAATCAAGCTTTTACTGTCCAATTCAAATTGCAGTAAAATAAGTGTGCTTCATATGTTAACAATTACAGGCTAGATTTATAAAAGCATCACACACTGTTTGCATTGGCTTTTCTAACTACTTTATTCATAAAACAGTGTTAACGTACCTAAAATAAATCCACCTTCCTTTTGAAGCTCATTAAACTCTTGTGTCTCTGCACAGATAACTCTTTAGTCACCATGTACCCTAGGAATGCATCATGTAAAATAAAGACGGTATGTTCCTGCTCACCAACCAGGCAGGTGTGGGAGTTAGACATGGCTGCAGCCAGACCTACACTACATCTCACAAGGTCTGAAGTTAGATATGAGGGATTATCCATGGTGGACACAGTCCTAAAGAGCAAAAGGGTGAACTACAACAAGAAACTAGCTCACTATAAAAAGGACACTGAGAATAATTTCGCTTTGAAATTCTAGTCTGTGCTGCAAGTTCAAGATTTCCCTGCTTCCACTGGCTTCAGTGAACGTCAGCTGCACTCACACAGCTGTAAAATGTTATTTATACCTGAAAGTCTAATGGGGTTAGAGCAACATAGGACTGGAGTAAGAGAAACAGCCAGTGCACTGCCTTGCTGTAAGTGAACAAGGCAGGCCCCTGGCAACAGAATTTTATCTTTACAAATCATGTTTCATCTGGATGGAAATGCAAATGAGATTTACTTCATAAGAAACATTTCTTTTCTTACTCAATGCAATCTGACCTTTTAAAATTAAATTTTGGTTTTACACTAATAAGAAAAATTACTTTCTAACTGTTTTCTTGTTCCCTTTTTACAAAATTTGTTTGTTTGTTTGTTTGTTTGTTTTTTATTATGGACACAAACACATACATAACTTTATTTAACATTTTGTAGCACATGATTTGTAAAACAGGAGGTGAGGAAGAACTTGGTGATGGAGAGGACCCTGCATAAGCAGAACGTCACTGCTTTTCAACTCAGCCTGCCTCTGAAGAGCCATAGAAACTGTAGTGGT
>JAVSBS010020752.1:0-14204 GCA_033124195.1 Coracias cyanogaster | reverse complement strand
TTGGATATCAGGAAGAAGTTCTTCACTGAAAGAGTGGTTGGTCATTGGAACAGGCTGCCCAGGGAAGTGGTGGGTCATCATCCCTGGAGGTGTTCAAAAAATTGATAGATGTGGCACTTTGAGACATGGTCTAGGGGTTAGGGAGATGTTCAATGAAGGTTGGACTAGATGATCCTAGAGGCCTTTTCCAACCTGAATGATCCTCTGATTCTACAGGACTATTATGTGAAACCCTAACAGCTCCTGGTTTCTCTGCATGAACACTATGGACATCAAAAGGATTTTTCATAAGAGGAAATTTTTCATTTAGTTAACATTTGACATCCTATGCATCTTCTCTGATAGATTTTATGTCATATCCTGTTCAGATAGAACCAGCCTTCATCCCTTGCATGTGTGGGCAAGTTTTATGAATTCTACTACAAAGAGTTCAAATAAAATACAATTGAAAGTGTCCCTCCTAATTCTTTTCCCATCTCTCTGTATGAAGCAAACATATTCTGAGGGAAAACCTGTCTTCATTAAAATCAATAAATAAAGTCCTTGTTGACATCACATGGGGATGTGTTTGTCCTTTGAGAATAGGAAGTTGAAAATCACTTGCCAATTCTACCATTCATCTCTCTTTATATAAAAGTAGATATTAATAAACATTTCTTAGCATTGACTTAGAGAATGATTTCATGCCACCTATTGCAAGCTTTAGCTGGTAGCATTAGAGTGTTGATCTTTTCCCAGCTGTTGCAGCTATTCAGAATTTTGGACATCAAAGAGGAAAAGTTTCTGGTAAATGTAATAAATAAAGGTAATGGTGCAAAGCTGTGAGATGGTTTGAACATTAGTCTTGAGGAATGCACATCAGCAAGAAACACTTGAAAAAAATCAATAGAAAGGTCTTGCCTTTCTTCAGACATCTAAAGTGAGCAATATTTTGGAGAGAAAGTATATAATTTGCAAAAGTCACCGTGACAATCCTGTGGCTCTTTCAAGGGGGGGAACAAGATCATATACCTGATTTTGCAGCAGATTTTTCAAAATCCAAAGGTCTTTTTCTGTTTTCTGCTGCTTGCAGAGACATGTTTGAACACTTACAGCAAATGCTTGATGGATTTTGTAGTAAGAGTCTGCCATCAGTTCATATATTTCTAGTGAAGTCCACTGGTGATAGCAAACCATGCATAAACTATTATAAAGTAGTTTGTAGCTCTCTGCTAGTGACTCTGCTTTCTTCTGCCTCATAATATTAATGTTGAGGTTTTGTTCAGGCTTTAATTGTTACAATAATGCAAGGAGTTTAGACAGGAAGTTAGCCTAGCATAATAAGCATTTTTATTTGTTTCTTTTATCATTTTGATTGCAATTTATTTTTCTTTTCCCCCAAAGATATACATACTGGGACTGATGCTACACCACTGAGCAATCAGACAAAGTGAGACAACTCACATTGTGTATCGTCTTCAGTGGGAAAATGTCATGCAAAGTGTTTTACAAAAACAAGTTCAGAACGTCTCAATTTTGAATCTTCAACCACTTATGGGAGAAAAATATTAGAAGTTATTTAGGCATTTAATTTCCTAAAACATCAAGTAGAATGGAAAGATGAATAGTGCTGAGCTACCTTTAAGTCTTTGTATAGAAGCTTTTAAGAAAAATCAGTGAACGAGAGGACCATAAAAAAGCCAGAAAAAAATATTTTTATGATGCCATATCTCCCACTTAATTTATCTGGTTAGTTCCATCTTCTGTTTTTTTTCCCTTATCATTCATAATATAACTTAAAATCTTAAACATTATCTTATCTCAATCTTGAAGCATTTATTAGAGGTCCTACCAGCTAGGTCCTTAAAGGAGATGAAGGTATACAATCTTTACAGAATTTTATTTCACAACTCTCTGTTATGGTAGAAAGATATAATTTACATTTCACACATGGGAAAATAAAGTACTGAGAAGCTAATGAATAGACCAAAGATACAATTCAGGCATATAACTTTGAATACACATAAAATTTAGAAATCAAAATCCCTAAACTGTTATCCTTAAGACTCCCATTCAGCCTGTCTTTGAAATTCCTAAATTCCAATAAACCTTTACTTTGTGACCTTAAAAAAGTCTCCTTAGGTAACTGCAGCTGAATTGTAGCACATATATTTAGGCATCTAAACTCTAACAGGTTTGAGCTATGCAGCACCTAGCCGTTAGGTAAAGCTATTTAGAGGCACCAGCCACTCCTTTGCTTAGATTCCCTGGGGAATTTGATCTTACAGACGCTATGAGAGCACGCCAAATGTGCATATTAAAATTCTAGCATAGAGGACAGAACTTGAAAACAAACATAGCTGAAAGATCAAAAGATTAATTTAAACATGGGGAATTGAAACACCTTAAATTTTTGATGTCTGATTCACAAAGAGTTATCCAAACCCTACCAAAGTGACTGCAGTAAGATGGAATGCAATCTTTCTAGCATATTGGTTGTTTATTATGGTACTATATGAAAGTAAACAACAGATAAACAAGAGGATTTCCATCCCACCTGTTACAAGGACTTGATCACTTGCACAGCTCTGAGGAGGAATCTGTCTGTGCTGGGGATGCTAAGCCCAGGTTGCTCTTCTGCACACAGGTACCTACAACTGTCTTTCAAAAAGGGTTCTAAATCTTGCATCCCAGTGACACACACATCTCTCAGATCAAAAGAGAGTGGGATTTCAGAGATTCCCTTCTTTCAGTGTCTCCCAGGGTGTACCTCATTCATTCTGCTCTCTAGCAGGCTGGGTGTTATGCCTTTCATTCCTACAATGCAAACCATTTAAATGCTGCAGCAAGTTTATGGTTGAAAAAGAATTCGTACTATACTTAGCATTTGGAGCTCTGTAGATGAGAAACAAAGATACGATTGATTTTGGGGTAGGGTTTGTGGGTTTTGTTTTTTCAGAGCTGGCTCTCACGTCTTGTTTTCTGACTTTAATAGTTCATCTAGTTAGGGAACAAATGAAAACACATTATCAAGTGTTCAGTTAGGCTCAGGAGGTTTAAGTGTTTCAAGCCTTTTGTTAGTAAGAACAAGGTACATCTCAGTATATTTCCAGTGAAATTTTTAAACTGCAGTTTAAATTAACTCACAATAACTTGTATTACTTTAAAGGAATATGCCATAATATTGGAGTGAAGGGAAGGCACTTAATAATAGAAGATCAGTGACATAAAGAGGATTTCAGAAGGCATTTTCCCCAGTGAGATAGCATCAATATATTCTTTTCCTACTTGATTTTTTGTTTGTTTGTTTTTTCTCTAACATCGTCCTAAAGTCTCACATGCTATAATTCTGTAATTCCCACTTTGGCAATTATCTCTTCAGAATGTGAACATGACGTTCTGAAAAGTTCATTTTTTTTTCCAGTACTCTTAATTTAAAATCGCATAGACAATAATATTGTTTCTTAAATTTTTCTTCCATATTTTACATATTTCAACAGCCTTTCTGAGTTAATAAGGCTGCACAGTTATACCTCACGAAATCTGAATCAGTGCTAGAGTATGTACCTACTTTCATTTTGCTGATTTTTGCAGTTTTGCTGCAGATTTCTACAAGAAAACAGTTTGACACCTAGCTGCACATAAAAGAGATCATTCTTCAGCCAGTACATCTCAAGCAGTCCATAATAACCTGTTGGGGTGGGAAAAGTTCAAGCCAAAAGCTGTTGATTTCCCTAGAGCCAATCAAAATGATAGATGCTGTGGTGGAAGATCACAGCTGACTGGGTTTAGTCCTCTCATCACTAGCTGCAGATGGCATGTAATTTAGGGATGCCCATTTGGTAAAATTTACCAGTTTCTCTTGAGATCACACATATGGGTTTGCATTTAAAAAACAATTGTACCAGGAATAGCATTTTAAGCAACAGATGTAAGTATTGATAGTGAAAGGACGCCCAAAGAGCAGAATATATCCACACTGGAGAATGGAAAGAACTCGTGTTATGCTTTACAGCACTCTCTGACATTTTAACTTTAAAAAAAAAAAGGATAGAAAATAACCATAAAAATCAATGAATGCAACACTTGCCAAACCTTCTAAATTAGATATGAGCTTCTGTCTTTACAGTTTATGGCTTTCAAGCATTTAACAACTTTTTTTTTTCCAACTTCATATTTCAAAGCCACGATCTCAAATCTCTACATAGTATAGACCTCTCTTTAAAAGTATTATGAGTTGGACTGATCTCTTTGCTTGCTTTGAAATCTAGATCTAGCTAAAATGAAGCACACAACCAAATTATTTGCTGTGATTTGTCTTTTAATTCAGAGCAGCTGTTTTTTTGTAGTGTTTAGACTTTGACGAAATAGCTGGCCTACATTTTCGACCATTTACATGACTAAAATAAAACAAAGAAATAACTAATTCTGCAAAGTTATCATATCAGTAAAACAGCTATAAGGGTAAATCATAATACCAAACTAAGACATTTAAAGGAACAATTATGTCCACAGTAAAAAGCCACAAAATAATTTCTCAATTTATATAACACAGCACCAAAATTACTTTTACAAGTCATGTAACCTGATTTCTGCTTCTCTGTTTAAGTGTAGTTATGGACATTTCTTGAAGAGAGGGAGACATTTCTTTGACAGTGTAGGCTGTTAAAACTCTCCACTCTAGCATTACATATGAGAAGATAACGTAACTAAGAGGCTACATTTAAACGTACATTTCACGGTGATTAGTTCTTTATTGGACTTAACTGTATGCTACCTGATTTAAATAACCTGGGCTACAAAAATACGTGCAAATTATGACATCAGTAAGCAATATTCTGGTTGGGTTTTTTTTGTTTCTATTCATAAGTCACTTAGCTTAAAAAAAGAAGGTTAGGATTTGGATTTATTTGTGAGATGGAAAGAAGGGAATGATTGCTCTGTTATAGATTCATTGGATGTGAAATTGGTTCTACAAAGGAGAAGACAAACTATTCTCTGTGCCGAAATATTTATAACACCATTATGAAAAGAAGAACCAGCAATAGGGCATTCAATATTCTGTAATATGTAGGCAAATCAGTTGGTGTCTGATATGTGCTTATATATATTTTTACCTAGAGCATTTTTACCTTAACCTATTACATTGACAAACTGCTAATGTCTTTTGAGTGTGCTACTACACAAGTTTAGAAGAGTCCTATAAGTAGTATCATGAGTCCAGGTGGAGTGGGCAGCTCTTATGTGGTAAAAAAGAACCATGTATGAACCTAGGGACATCAAGAAATAATAATTATGACTTTTACTTTCCTGTTTTTGCAACAAAACAAAAAGAAATGTTAGAAGAGGTGATGGCTTAACTCTTAAAAATACATGGGCATCTTAATCTCATACAACACTGATTCTGAGGACCATTACAGATACTACAATATAATCTATACAATTCAGGTAAAAAAGCAAATGTTCTGCAAGAACAATAGAATTAATTGTGTTGTTGGTTGCAGTTAACTGCTTCTGTTGACATTAATTCACTAAAAAAATAAAATTTTATGATGCTATATTGCTTTTTTTAATTCTTGTTTTTTATTTTTCATTTTTTGCTGTTCTAGATACATTTGGCCAGATCTGCAGCTGGTAGGAGGTGAGCCCAAACAATCTTCAGAGCCTGAGGCTGGGCTGCTTATCCTTAAATGACTCTCAGACAGAAATAAAACAATTTTTTTAAGGCTGTACCTAAGTCAAAGGTGAGAAAGACAAACAGTAACACATATTACGGTCAGTCAAAACTGTGCATAGATATAGACTGCAGGTTTTAATTTAGGCATATAATAACATTTAACAAATTCTATAACTTTGCAGTATAGCTACCCTCATAATAGTTATCTATGGTATCAGTGCTTTTTAACAAACTGCTTAGGATCTTTTGCAAAATATTAGAAGAATTGATGTACTGATGAACTTCTGCAGCTTTGTTAATGAAGAGTGATACAATCAAAGAAAACAAATTTATGGTCTTTAAGGCACCAAGTAGTCTGGGAGTCCCTCATAGGTCACATCAAAAGAGGCATACCACAGACGAGGAGGAAGGATTGCTAAGCTTTAGATTCTTGCCTAAAAATGCCTTTTAAGAGCCGTTAGAAATATATTCAGTTATGTTTTGAAATATATAATTTCCATGTCAGAAAGGGAGGTAGTTTGAAAAGTAATATTGGAGGAAGACCTTGCAGGATAACTGAAGAAACAGAAGGGAAAGGAAGCAGAAGAACAGTGAGAGCCTCTGTAAACCTCCCTCACAACACTGAGGTCAACACAAAAACTAGATTTGCCTATTCAGGATGCTTTTGGTGCATGGCTGCTTGTGGAGGGAACAGACTGAAATTTTAGTTGCTAGAAGAACTGGGATTATCTCCCTTACCTGATACAGTTACACCACTTGACTTCAGTACTTCAGTTTAGATTTTGTCCTATACTCTCAACTGGTCATATCCAAACCAGAATCCAAATGCCGGAAGTGGGGTGTTGATGAAAGTTTACATATTAAAAATACAATCACAGTTCAGCTTGCATCTGATTCCAGAGATGACCCAACATCCACAGATGCTCCACTCTTTGATTATAAACTCTCTTTTTTATCTAGAGACAAGTTCATCCAGCCTACCTCAACACCAAAACTAGGCACCTACTTACCTTCCGTATCATTTTTATAAGTTATAGATATATAGATAGAATATACATTTCTATATATCTATTTCTATATAGAGAGAATGAGTCTATTTCTATATATAGAAAATGAGTTAGACTCCTAAGCTTTAGATTCTCTGTGCTAAAGCAGACCAGTTTTAATGTGGCTGAAAAAAATAATCACACATCAAAGCTGGGATTCAGATGTTAGATATCTTTCCTATTATGTTCCAGAAAAGGTTCAATTCAGAAGCTTTCTACAGAGCACATGTAACACATCCCATTATGACCAGTTTTATCCCAAAAGGTAGTGTCAGAGTTCTAGTTTTAGTTTATAATGGGCTATATGGTAGTACCTCTTCTTTCCCTAACAAGCAAGACATGTGGGCTCAAATTCTTTCATGTCTGGTAGCTTTCTAACACAGTTCTGTCATAATCCACCCCAAAGTCCTTAACTAATGGGATATAGTCTATCTGAAATATTGGTACAGACATTCTTACTGTTGACACTGATCAGGAAGAAGTTCAAGATTCATTGGCACAGACAGTATTTATTATATGTCACTTGCACTTAGACCACTTCTTTTCATACAATTTTCTCCAACATGAGGCAGCAGTAATATGAGGCTGCTTAGCATCTTTTCATTGATTAGATCAGGATCAGCATGTAGACTATTGTATCTGTCTTTGTTAAACCAGGTGAAAGATGTCTTAAATAGAAAAACTTGGAAAATTATAGGTGATAGGTTGTCCTGGTTTGAAGGACAGGTATTTGCTAGGAGGCAGGAACCTCCCTTAGGATGGGAAATGTAAACTCTCTCCCTCCAAATTATTGTGATTTCGAAATCAAGGGCTCTCAGGCAAAGATATAGGAAATAGGAATAACAGTTCTTTACTAGTGTGTGTATATATATATATATATATATATAAAAACAAATGAACAACAATTAGCTGCAAAACAGAACCAGAAAAACCGGTCGCGGCCCTTTGGGCTGTGGGCACCTTCCCTCGGGTGCAGTGATGGTCTCAAGTCGGCAGGGGGCGCTGGAGGTTCCCGGCGGGCAGGGCGGGTGCGATGGCTGCGCTGTTGGCTGCGCGGCTCCGGCAGCACGTGGTGGTAGCAGCGAGAAGAGAAGGAGGAGAGCTGGGCCTCACTGGGGGAGTCGATACCGGTGCCCCAGCAAGACTCTTGGGGGGCAGCAAGCTGGGAGGGCAGGAGGAGGCAGGCAGGGGATGCAAGACAGAAACCCAGAGCAGTGCTGAAAGAGAGGCGGGGGCCGGCGGAGCCGGGCAGCAGCGACTCCGCTCCCAACTGGGCAGGGGGCAGCGAAAACTCAGTCCTGGGCAGATGGAAAAACAGGTCCTCCTCTCAGTGAGGTTGATGTTAGTAAGGTCACAGTCAAAAGGGACTGCAGAAGGCTCATCTCGTGGCAGAAGAAGACAGCTCTGGGTGAAGGATGGGAGTGGGGTGAGAGAAAGCCAGTAATGGCAAGGAGAAAGCAGCGACCTTCTCCTGCGAAGCCCCGAGCTGAAGAGAGAGGGCAGCTGACCCCACCCACCCTTTTTACCAGCCCAAATCTCGAGATATCTCTGTCCCTTGAGATGAACTCTCACATAGGAGATGGTGCCATCAAAATGCAAACCCCCCCTCCCCCCCGCCCCCAGCTTCTGTTCTTCTTAAGTACCCAATCGTTAGTTCCCTAGTAACTTATGAGAAAGAAATCTATACCTAAAAAGGAACAAAAGGGAAGAAAACCTAACCCCCAACAAGATGAAACTACTTCTGGTCATGTCTGTCAAACTCTACCCATACTTGTATTAAGTATGTGTGGTCGTAAGAGCCTCTTCCTGGTGCTTTTATAAAAAATAAGCCTTGGATAATCAGAAAAGAAAAAAATGGGGTTTTTTTAAATTAGTATCAGTAACTGAAAATAAAATTTGACCCTGGAACAAACACTTCAGAAGGATTTATCTGTTGGTCTGAACACCCTTTACCAAGAAGGTGAACATCACTCTTCAGAGCTTGTCTCACTGAGTTATGGAGGCATTCAGGATTAAGTCTATAATAATGACTTCATGCGCTAAAAGTACCATTTTAAACAACCTAACTGTCATTATTTCAGGCTTTTTGACCTAAACTGAACTCTACTGTTTCCTCAAAACCTCTGCAAATCTGACAAGACCACAGGGATGTCCCCTGAGGCACAGAGATTCATAAGGAGGGGTATGCACTGGATGTGTGCCCCACATCTAGCCTGATTCTAACCTTGAGCGCAGGTGAGTCAATCTGTATCCGAAGTGCTGGATTCTGCTGCTAGGACAGAGTAATGCTGGGCACAGGAGTGGCTGGAGAGCAGCCCTGCAGAAAGGGATCTGAGGGTGCTGGTGGACAGTGGGCTTAGGAGTCAGCAGCATGCCCAGGTAGCCAAGAGCAAAAACTGCATCCTGGGGTGCATCAAACAGCATAACCAGGTGATTATTCTGCTGTATTCAGTGTTGGTGTTGACCTCATTTTGAGTACTGTGTGCAGTTCTGGACCCCACCATTTAAGAAGGACGTGAAGGTCCTTCAGGCTCCAGAAGAAGGCAACAGACCTGGTGAAAGAGCTGCAAGAAATGTCGTACATGGAGTAACTAAGGACTTCAGGCTTGCCTAGTTTGGAGAAGAGGAGGCTGAGGGGCAACCTCATTGCCCTCTACAGCTTCCTGAGGATGGGATATGGAGAGATAGGTGTGGAACTCCTCTTCCTTGTAGTGTGTGGCCCAAAACTGAACACGGTGTTTGAGGTGCAGACTCACGAATGCCAAGTACAGTGATACGATCACTTCCCAAGTTCTGCTGACTACACTATTTCTGCTGCAAGCCAGGATGCTGTTGGCCTTACTTGGCCACCTGAGCATACAGCTGGCTCATATTCAGCTAGTTGTTGATCAACATCCCCAGGTCCTTTTCCACCTGGCAGCTTTCCAGCCACTCTTCCCTAAGCCTGCAGCATTGCATGGGGTTATTGTGGCCCAAGTGCAGGACATAGCACTTGACCTTGTTGAACCTCATCCCATTGGCCTTGGCCCATCAATCCAGCCTGTCCAGATTCCTCTGTAGAGCCTGCCTATCTTCAAGCAGATCAACATACCTGCCTAACTTGGTGTTGTATGCAAACTTGCTGAGGGTGACCTCGATCCCCTCATCTAGATCATTGATAAAGATATTGAAGAGAACAGGTCTCAAAACTGAGCCCTTGGGAGCACCACTTGTGACAGGCTGCCAACTGGATTTAACTCTGTTCACCATAACTCTGTTCATCACAACTTGTCAAATGACAACCTGTCATTTAGTTATGCTTAACAACATGCTTAACTTTTGGTCAGCCCTGAATGGTCACGCAGTTGGACTAGGTGGTCATTGTAAGTCCCTTCCAACTGAAGTAGTCTTTTCTATACTATTTAGACTGAAAACCAAGTCCTGCTTTTGTGGCAGAGGACTGTAGTAGTGTAGACACAGTCTAAGGGCTGTATACATTTCCAAGATGGGAAGACAGAGAGTGTCCAGCTGGTCTAAAGGCTATATAAATTTCTCTAAATTTAAATGGTCTTTTATGGGCAGGATGGGATCTGTTCTTAACCCTTCTGCTCTGCCATATGGCTGCCTCTGACTTTATTTTGTTTCATAAAGTGAATTTTCTGTCTGTCCTGGATCTGAAATATTACAGCCTCTTCTTCTGTGCTTTTGTATTTACAGTCTTGCCCTAAAGATACTGACCTAGATGCTGTTGTTCAAATGATTTTCCTCACTTGCCACTAGAGTAAGACTGCCCTGCTCTGTGCTTTTCTTGATTCCTCTGTTTTCCTAAGCATCAAACTTGAGCTGCCTGTCCTTACTCTCAAAGCTTTTGCAGCGCTCATGCATGCTCCTCTTCAGTACTGTGAAGCTAACCTCCCTTTTTATTTGGCTAATAATGACAGTCTCTAATGTCCCCATGTTATTTTTTTTACTTAATCTCTCAGTATTTTCTCCCACAAAAGTTCAGAGGTCACTACATGCTGAACTGAGTCAACTGAGGATGATAAGGAGGCACTGTGCAGCTTGTGTTGGAAACCACATTGCGTAACGTGATCATATGTCCCTACCAGCTGGTACTGATGGAAAGGAAGAACATTGTAGTTGTCTTTATATCCTCCCTGCCTTTCATTACTGTGCTTTAAAAAAAAAAAAATCTTAAAAAACTCAAGTTTGGTAATGAAATAATAAAGATGGACAATCATACAGCTACTTCAGTGTTATGGCAACACCATGTCCGGCTAACAGATACTGCAGACTCTGTTTTTAGGACTATGATTCTGGGGTTGGTGCTGGGGTGTTGCAACTCATTATTAGGGCATTGGGAATTGCTGTGAAAAGAATTTTCTGAGCCACTAAGCAAGTCTCCACACTTAAAGCAAGCCATTTTTTACTCAAGTACTGTAACAACTAAACATCCAGTATTAACCACACGTGCCAGTCAAGCCTTAGGTATATGATACTGTAAATCTCATGCTGCCTGGTTGACCCGGATGGCCACAGTCTTTGATGGTTTAGTCTCAGACTCTAGAGCTCTTGAAGACAGAACTGAAGAGGGCTTCTTCTGTCTTCCCCAAGTGCCACGGGGTATTGCTGAAATTTATATACACTTTTCCATAGGTCAGGTGGACCATAGTCTGGTCCAAAGTCATACTTCTTCTTCTTTTGTCATGGGTACTGATCTCTTCATTCAGGTGGCTGTTACGTATCTGCAGGCTGGTTCCCAATTATGTTATTCCTTCTAATAGCTGCAGATTGAGTACCTTTATTCTAGATTTGATATCGTTATGCAACTATACCAAACAAACAGCTATTACAAAATATTTTGCTCCCTGTCCTAAATCAGACAGTCCTGTGGTATGTCTGGGTGCAAGGCAAAATGGGTATGTCTTGCTTTTCTACCTTAAATTGGGCAGTCTTGTGGTATGCCTGGGTTCACGCAAACAGAACAAAATCATCAAGGTCAACACTGAAATTCCCTGCAGGCTGACTGCATGACAAAGTGAGCTTCTGTTTTAGAAGACTACAGTAGAAGAATTTTTGCCTCAATGTATCCATTAGTTTTTTATTTAGACCTATACATTTAGCAAATCTGAGATGCATGAGTAATCTTTCTTTAAAATAAAGCTTTGCTGACACTATGTTGACACCACAAAAATGTTCCCAAACCACAAGTACAAGATTATTTCATTCTATCCAGTACTGTTGGTGAAATTAGAAGTGAATACAGGGACCTGGTACCATGCCCAACAGACCAGTGAACCCAGTTCCTCTCAGGTAAGAGGACAAATGTGAATTTCAGAGTTGAGAGCTTCTCGCACCCCTCCCCAGCTGCCATTTCCCACATACACGAACTTAGATGCTGTCAGCTTAGCTGTCCCAAGTGATTTCCAGGGCTTGGCTATGCACTGAGGAGTTCTGTAGAGTTGGAAGGAATCTCCTGGAAATGAGCAGTGCTCTGATGTCATAGGCTGTGAGAGCCTTGTTTGGAAGAAAGCTGATCAGTCTCCAAAGCTGACACTTTTCTCTGCTTGCGTCTCCTTTTGGAGGGCTGCCTGAGAAGCCCTTTGCTTTTGTGATTCATTTTTCCCCACTCTAGGCTCAATTTATTCTGGGAGAATTTAAACCTATATATTTTTGTGCCCACAGGATGTAATAGGTTAAATGGGATTTATTTTCCTGCGCTTATTCATCTAATAGATTTCAAAAGAATAATCTCACCTTTTCAGTGCTATCTTTTCTTTCATTTGGCTTGTCTAAAGAGACTGGTTTCTCTTAGTCTCTGCGTAGAGGACAAGATATTGATTGCCTTGGTTGCCCCTGTGGTTTCAAGCCATATCTTTGGGGAACTGTCATTAGTTTCTTATTATCATCTACCATAGAGCTGGTTCTCTATCTACTGTTATTGTAATAATTTTCATCTTTTCCTGCTTAACTTATAGTTTTCATTGTGACCAGTGTTTCTAAAATTCTAGAGCTGAGGTTTATACCATTTCCTTTCTCTGGAAGATAATTTTTCAATGGAAGATATTAGGTTGACTGAATATTTTGTTTTATTTTAATTCATTTTGCATTCGCTTTCCTGTCTTTATTGAGTCTTTCCTGTCTAAAGCTTTGCACACTATTGATGTTGCACAAATTATCTGTAGTTACCCAGATTGCCTTTCCCCAGTCAAATAGTACTAACTTCTGTTTGAGTTACGGAAAATATTTCCTACTAAAACTGCAATTCTGTGTTGCAGAGTTCTTGGACAGAGATAATCCAGTCTCTTCCAACTAGAGTGAGTTAACTTTAACTCCTACTTTAAACTCAGTTTCTGTACTTTTTTTTCTACTTTTTTTTTTTCTACATATCATCTCGGTCCCCATATTGAATGCTAAAAATAAACGGGAATGCTACTTGCCTCTGTTACATTACCTCTGTTATAGGTTGTGCATGAGGCTTTCTAAGTAAAAAGGCTGTATTTGAAATTGTGCCCAGATATCATTTGGAAGGTGTTGCAGAGTAAGAGATGCATCATTCAGTGGGGTGGTACACTGCACACAATCTGCAGTCCAAAACTTGCTGTGAAGGTCCCTGACATGGTGAATCAGAGCTCAGTTTTTGTCAGATGCAGTTGTGTCAGGAATACACTCTTGTCCTACCTGGAGCTCCCTCAAACCAGAGCTATCTGCTTATCTTATCACTCCTGAAGGAGAGAATGACTTGGCAGGCTCATGATGTTGCCCAGTTGTCTCATCATAAGCTTTTGAGTAATTAAACATGAAAAAAGGTTTTTTGCAATAGTAATTGAGGGTGGGATAAGTATTAGGAGAAGGCTTGTGTAGTGGTCGGGTGCAGATGTCTGTACTGCCTCCCAAAGGGGAAAGGGATCAAGGGTAAAGTGAGATACCTCCCCACCAAGCTCGTAAGCAATTACTGAGACTGAGGAGTATTCAACAAATTTATTACCAAATATATTCGCATAAAACCGTGCCTACTCTGCGGAAATATTACAATACCGAGGGACGCCACTACACCACACCCACCCACTTACTCCCCCTTCCCTGAAGAGAAAGCGGAAACCTCGGAAAGGATAAGGCAAAATAAGAACCCAATTATATAAAAAATATAACGTGTGTGTGTGTATGTATGTATGTAATTGGTCTACCCTTTTGGCATTCGGCGACTGTCCCGTGGGGCTGACAGGCTCAGCGTTCCGACTTGGAGCAGTTCCAACAGTGGCCAGCGGTGGCGCGTGGAGGCAGCAGCCCTCCGGTGGCAATAGAGGTGACAGCGATGTGTTCCTCGGTGCGGTGTGGCAGAGAGAGAGAGAGTTTTTGTTTTTATTTCGATTTTATATTGCCGCGTTATCATGACTTCCAGCTTCCAGAGGACTTCCCAGTGATCCATGGAAGTTGTAGTTTATTATCATTTGTGGGTTTAAAATAAGACATCCCATCAACATGTGGAGGAGGAGTCCGTCTCCCACATCTCACCCCGTGGC
>JAVSBS010020751.1:81330-106313 GCA_033124195.1 Coracias cyanogaster | reverse complement strand
ACGAATTCACAGGTTTACCTTGTACGCAAGATTGGTTATCTTCTCAGCAGAAACACCTTAGCCCAGTTGTGATTCATCTGCTATGATATGAGCCATCGCTTTTGTGATGTAAAGACAGCAAAAGAAGCTGCTTTTCAGTCATGAGGAAGTGTACGTTGCTGCTCTGAACAGGACTAGCCTTGTTGTTCTGATGAGATGCACTTGAGTGCCAAGTTTGTGCTAGCTCTCCATCACTGCTCCGTGCTCATGCCATTAGAGTGAGCAACTTCTCAGAATGAATCCTACTGATAACGCTTTGCTGGCTAATCCTCCCTCTCCTCCTCCCTTCACCAGAATAGATTGCATGAGCAGGCTGGGGTAACTGAGGACTGAATCTGTTGTCATTTGCAGCCAGGTCTGGAGGGACTGAAGCGGGAAGAATTCGGCCCTACCAGGCTGCAGCCAGCTGTACTGACAGCCGAGAATGCCAGTTAGCGTTGCAGCAAGTTTTCTTGCTCTCAGTAAATAATTATTATTTCCCACTGACCTTTCCTTTTGGTTCTTTCTGGTACAGACACAGCCTCTCTCTGTTCCCTGCCCCAATGAACGTCTGCACTAGGTCCAAGGCTTGGAGTAATTTACCTGAAGAGTGATACCATTTGGAAACCACTGTAAGTATATTTTATCTCCTATAAAAGACTCCTTGTTTCAGCCAAAAAAAATCTTTAAAAAACAAAAACAAACTACAGCACCTGTGAGCATTACTGATGAGGGTAAGCTAAGTTTTGCTTTTGAAATTTGCAAGGAAATATGTGGGAAAAAATATGTCAATAAAAAACTGTTAAATATTTAAGTTGTAGCCTCACAGCATAGTTCAGCAATGGCTGGCTTGATCTGCTTGTATCTTTTAGTTTTGCAGGTTCTCCCTGCTTACTGCTCTGGTTCGTGCTGTTCTGGTTAGTTCATCCATGTTTGTCTTCAGAGTCTTCTTGTTTATCTTTTTTATTCTTATTACTTTTTAATGAGACCCTGTTCCTCTCATTGGTGTTCCATGCAGTATAGATTGAATGTACTGCAACTCCTTAAAGGTTTACGCTGTTCTTTCCAGGCCTTGAGTCGTTTATGATTTAAGACCATTACAATTGGTAGATTTGGCTGGATTACACAGGTAAAGTTGCCTGAGAGAATTTTGAGTTTGTGTTGTGGTTTTATTATGCTCTGAAATTATCAATTGTCTGTTACTTGCACGTCTTTCCCCGTAGATCTCATAGTTTTGATTTCTTAATGATCAATTCTCAGTGCTTGTCAGTGTTGAAGCAGTGTTGCCTTAGCCAAGATGCTCTGAGTTGTAAGTCGGACAAGTTT
The DNA here is from genome assembly GCA_033124195.1 of Coracias cyanogaster. Taxonomy (NCBI): domain Eukaryota; kingdom Metazoa; phylum Chordata; class Aves; order Coraciiformes; family Coraciidae; genus Coracias; species Coracias cyanogaster. The sequence goes on along the minus strand of JAVSBS010020751.1, from coordinate 104,969 downwards.
TATACTCAGGACCTGACTTTCATGAGACTTGTGGTGTAGATGGAAAAAATGGACAAATTTGGGGGCATATAAAGCCCACTGCAGACCTGAAACAGAACCAGCAAATTTCAGTCTTAGTTTAACTTAATCTCTGAGTTTAATTTAATTATGTTAATCAGTCTCCTGTAAGGGATTTTGGAGTTTATTTTACTTTTCTGTGTTGATTAAATTTTCCAGGCTTTTATTGCACTAGAACATGGGGCCTCTCTTGTCAGTTCTCCATGCCTCCCATTCTTGCTCTGCAGTGTTCTGCTGGGATTTCTCTTTCATATTACATTTTATGGTGATGTTTTCAGGAGTTTGTGTTTTCCATTGTATGACACAAACTTGCAATCAGAGATTTTAAACAAACTGCCAGTCATGTAGCTGTAACAGCATGAAGATCAATGTGGCTGCAAAATCATCAGAGAAGCTATTTGAATATTCAGGCAGTCAGCCTGTGCAGGACTTTTAACTACTGAAGCAGCACTTCTGGCAGGAAAACTAAGACGGCTCAGGTGGTTTAAAGTGAGCTTGTCTCAGGAAGCTTCACCCTCAGCTCTGGCATTCACTTTACCCTGAATTTTGAGGTGAGGTCTCTGGGCAGATTTCAGTGCTTTTTGCTGTACTTTTGGGCTTATATATATATATATATATTCAATGATTGTACTCATATCTCTCTTTCACTTTGTCAGTTTCTAAATATGTATTGTCAATGTCATGTCTGTAAGAGACACAACACTGGCACTGATAAGCACTGATACCAGGAGCTGTGTTAGTCGCACACAGGCAGAGGAAGAATGCAGCAGAACACTCAGGAAAAATATTGCTTAAAATCAAATGTGAACTATTTTCACACTTACATTTTTAGGATCTGAAAAGCCAAGGTTGTGTTTTTTTTAATTATGTACAGTCTCTGTGAATGACAAAGGTTACAGACAAACTGTACACCAGTGAGTTAAGTGCAGTGCTTGGGCACTACAGGCATCTCTGACCTGAGGGCACTTACTAGAAGGTGATGCCATATCTGTGAGGAGGAAAAATAATGCCTGGAACATGGGTGGGCAGACTCAGCCAGCAGCAGCACTTGTAACAACATCAGCAACCCTGTGGCGTGTTCCCTCCGTGCCGTTTAATATGCAATGAACAAAGGTCTGGTTGGTGACCCAGCCCTCCCTGTATTCAGAGGCTGAAAACTGCCTCATTATTGTTCATTATGTAGTATTATTCTCATACAGTCACATTATCATAGCTTCCCCTGAGAGCCAGGATGCTACTGTGGGTTCTGCGCAGCTACGCTGGTTCCTATACCTGAGCTAATTTGTTCATTGCTAACCTGGTGTCTCTGCAGGATGGAGAGCTGTTCCCTGTGTAAGGGAGGGTTCAAGCATTAGTTACAGCTGCAATGTGAGCAGAGCAGTACAACACACACTGCCTATTTTTGACAGGAACTTGGTTTGGCGGCCCCACTGTGAGAACATGTTAATTCATCGAGGAGTTATTCATTCCAAACTCAAGTAATGGTTGCAAGGGAGATAACATGCAAAGAAATCATGTGTGGAGAGGAAGTGGAGGGTTGGGGGAGAGAAGGCTGTATGTGAGAGCAGCAGCAAGAATGGGGAAGTGTAGCAGGGTTTTTAAAGGCATTCCAAAGCTCAGAACTAGTAATTAGCTTCTAGATAGCTTTGAGGTTAAGATATCCAAAATACTATCTGTTCTGCCTTCAAATTAAACAGAAAAGAGACAGTTCTTTGCAGCCAGTGCCCAGATCACTGAAGTTGCTGCAGCATTGTGAGCTGTCCACCATTTCAGACTTTGTTGTATGATATGTATGATGTAGTGGTAAGGTACATGGAAAGGAGGGAATGCCTCACTGCACTGAGGATAGTGATGGAAAACAGAAATAAAAAGATGGCAGTGATTGTACGTCTTGCTTTATACATGAGCTGGAAAGTGCTAGGACACACAGTTCAGCTCAGGGATGACAGTGGAGGCAGTTAGCTTGATAGTAGGTACTGCAGAGCATACAATCAAGAAAGAAGAGAATATATTTCAAGTGGTGTAAATTAACCTCATGAAAAGTAGCACAATAAATATAAGGGAATGCTGAAAGTGAATACCAAGAAAATAAAAGTACCTAGACTTAGGGTAGAAACTTTAAAGAGATGGAGTACGTAGGATGTTTAGAAATTGACTGGATAAATCTTTTACAAATCAGTAGCAAATACGAATTCTGCAGTGATGCTCAGGTCTCAGATTAGTTTAGGAAGGTCAGCATCTTTTCTGTCCCCAACTTCTGGGCATCAGTGCATCGAATCCATACACAGAAGTGCCAAAAGTGCCATCTCTTTGCTATATTTACCTTCTGCTGTCCTTCACAAGAAGCAAAGATGATGATGATCATGTGATAATTTTAAGAATAAGCGCAGTATTTGGAAGGACTTGTAGTACACCACAGGCGTGTGTGGAGAAGGAGCTCAGGGATAACTGGAGATCAGACTGGAGCCCCTTGCTCCAAAGGCATATTCCCAAGTCTTTTGCAAATAATTTGCAACTTTTATTGTCTTTATTAACAAGTAAATAGCAAACATCTTGTTTCCAGGATTAGTCTGTAGAGAACATAATCATGTGAACCAGAGTAGCAAGGTAGAATGACCCTTACTACTAAACTAATTGCACAGGACTGCCAATCAATGCAGTCGAGGAATGGTACATAAATAGGTAGAATTCAGGAATGTTCCACAAACTACTTACTACTTTGTTTCATTCTCACTCCTACCCCTGTCCTTTCAGGTTTTTTAACGTAGCTATGACAAGTCATATTCTACCACAGTTAGTGTGCCATTTTACCTTCTGGAACATGGAGATATATTACAAGCTTGCTTATGGAAATATTCATAGAAGTGTGCAATCAGAAAAAAAAGATAGGTTGGAAGGGTCCTCTGGAGGTCTCTAGTCCAATTCCCTGCTCAGAGCAGGGCTGACTTCCAAGCTGGGTTAGGTTACTCAGGGCCTTGTTCAATTAAGTTTTGAAAATCTCCAAGGATGGACATGCCACAACCTGATTCAGCACTTAACTCTCCCAGTGAAGACTATAGCAATAAGATAGCAATAGAAGTTGAATATGTAAGTGAATGTTAGAATTTTTAATTAGAATACATAGGTGAAGATCATAGCAATAGGAGCTTTCTGTATGGGCAATAAGGTAGAACAAAAAGATAGCAATACACTTACAGCAATAGCAGGATTTTTCTGGCTTTGCCCATAGTCCCTAGCTGGCAACAGAAGTCAGACATTGCAGACTGGAGAATAACTTTGTTTGGGTTTCTTCATAGGTAGTATTGATCGTGGTGTCCCCAGGATTTTTCATTTTTGAAAGCTTTTCATTAGATCCTTAGGTAACTTGGCTGTTTCCCTTACTCAGCCTTCCTCATGTGGAAGCCTGCATTCCTTTCAGGTGGTACTGAGACACAAGGCATGTCGAAACACTGTAAGAGAAATGAAGTGCTGTGAAGAGGTATTGGCTCTAGTGCCAGTCAGCACCATTGCCTCTCTTCCCATCCTACTGAGCACAAGTCACCAAGCTGCAGGATTTCGATGTGGAAAAGCAATGACACAAGAGCATCTTGATATATAGTGTCAGCTTTAAGAGTGAAGTAGAAAATAAATGGGTTTGGAAAGGAAGAAGCAGGGGGTACTCTGCACAGCTTCGCTGGTGTCACTACCTGTTGCTAAAGTATTTTTTAATCTACCCCTCTAATGAGTTTTGAAGGCCTTGGGAGGCACACGCAGGATCAGCCACATGACGAAGCATCAGTCAGTGCTTGGTCTAACTGTGGCTGTGCTAGTGGCCAATAAGTTCTGCTTACAGAGACTGAGGCCCTGCCCTGCAAATAACAATAGTGTCCTGCCCAGGGGAGGTGGCTTTATGTGTGGATAGAGCTGGAGTAAAAGGCTGTATTCTGAGCGTGTAACTTGGGTTAACTGTGAGCTGAAGACAGACATTAAATACTGCAGTTCAGCTTCCAGGCGCAAGGGACTTCATTACCTCGTGCATCCAAAATCTAACCCTACACACATTCTCTCCTGCCTGGACAAAAAGCCATGCTGTCTGAAAGTTTCTTGGGTAACAATGCTGGATAAAAAACAATTTTACACACAGATTCCCACTGCCACCAGTGCGTGCTGGCTGCTCATGGGAAAGTCATGAGATCTGGAAGTGAGGCGTGTGAAGGTGTTCCAGAGTTCGTGTGCCAAGTATGGATGCAGACTGTTACACCAAAACATATGCGGTCCATATACTTTAAAATATATGTGCCCTGCATCTCATGCATCCTCATCCACATAGCAAGAGATGGATCCTTGTGACAGAAGGAGGAACAAACAGAAGGATGCTTGATCTTGGAGTGATGATATGCTCTGTTTACTCTTCAGAAAAAGAATACGCTTTTAAATGGTTTGATTTTCCTTCAATTTAAAATTGAATAAATCAGCCCTTTGCTATACCTCTACAACTTTAAGGAAGGTCCATTTAGTCATCTCCTATTGATTTAGATCAGATTAGACTTTAGCTCTGTGTATTTTGAGCATGTTGATTGTATATGTGGAGGATGCCACAGCAGTACCATCTGCCCACCCTGTGGCGTGGAGATTTTTTGCCCCAGTAATCCAAAAGAAATCAGGGCTGCCACAGCAGCTGCAGGTTTATAAGTTGGTGGTAGTTCACCTGCAGAACTCAGCTCCCCTGCAGCACCCAAAACTCCATCCACCTGGAACCGAGAGCCATTTTTCTGCATTTTGCCCAGCCTAGGGCACTCTTCAGCCCCAGGCCGACGAAGGCAGGTGCCCACGGCGCCTACACCTCCGGGAGGGCTTCACAGAAGGAAGGGAGGATTTGTTTTCTTTCTTTCTAGCCCGTTTAACTTGTTTTTTTTATTATTATAATTGCCGTTCTTCTTCCCTCCTCTCCCGGAGATTCCCCGTTCAGGCCGAGGCGGCACCCCGGCAGGGCGCGGCGGGCAGGCACGGCCGATGCCCGGGCCCAGGCGGCTGCTGCCCCCCGACGGTGGCCGCCGGGAAATGGCGTCGGGACCCGGCCCTGGCTCCGGCCGGGCCTGCCGCCCTTATGCAATGCTTTTATGTAACCATCCTGGGCCAGGGGCTCTGCTCCTCCTTTTCCCTCGCACCCCCGCGGGAATGGGGCTTTTGTTGCTGTAAGATAGAGGTGTTTAAACATGGAGAGGCCAGGCCCGTGCTTGGAAATCGTCTTTTGGTGTGTCAGCCGCATGCCGTCCTAGATGGGATGGAGGAGAGCAGAGCATGTGGTGAGAAGGGCTCCGCGCCTTGGCCCTTCAGGAGAGTCCATCCTTGTTGACTTGCCAGCAGACGTGGGTCTGGGTGGACACATGGCAAGGCCGTCTGGGTGCCAGCGGCACCTCCACCCTTAGGGACCACCTTGCTCAGGCTGGACGCAGCTGCAAAAACATGGTAACCCAACAGTGCAAGGTGCTGCCTCAAGAAGGACCTGCTTCTAGTGTGACCTGCCACTGCTCGCACCTTGGGTGTTTTATTTGAAGAGCTTTGGCTTCCTTGGCTCCTGCTGCTTTCTTGTGGGTGTGGCCACAGCCTCCCACTGGCAGGTGGTGGGAGATGTCAGATGTTTACTCAGGCGCCATGTGTGCTGGGTCAGGGCAGTGGTGTCCTGGCTGGAGGCTGTGGCCCAAGCTGGCTGGGCAGCTACCTGCCTCGGGGAGCAGAGGAGGGAGCATCTTCACCTGTAAAACAGAAGGGAAACAGGGAGATGTGGGTGCTTGCCTCCCTGCACAGAGTGCTCATGGTGTGATTCGAAGCCCACCACTTCTCTTTGTGCCCCAGCTTCTCTGTCTGTGAAACGAAGGTGGTGATTAACCACCTGCTTTATGTTCCTCTGAGGCTTAATTCCTTGTTTTTACAAAATGCCTAGAGGTCCTGGATGGAGGGAGGCATTGAGAGTTTACATGCACTGTCCTCATAGCCTGTTGTTTCAGGCTCCAAATCTTCATGCTTTACTTAGATGATCTCTACATCTCAAACTTACTTCAGTGCTTTTCCCTACAGAACGAGTCTCTGCCCTGATTCATTTTGAACTGGGAACTTGCATATTTGTTTGCTTTTCAGACAATTCTATTACATTTCCGTTCAACTCTCTCTATTCAGAATGCTACAGCCTTGGTTAATATTTGTCAGATGGAGCTCCCACTGTCTAAACCACTGGGATAAGTTTCATTTTATATGTCATCAGTAGGGGCAGAATGAGGAGCTTCATGCTTGGCCTGTTTGCTGTAACACAGTCTCAGGGCCATTGCATCAGAGTCAAAACAAGGAGCAGCTTGTTTCCAAACAAGAAGCATGGAGGAAAGTCTTCTCTGCCTCCTTCCCAGTAAAGGAAAAGAGAGGAGGGGGGGTGGGGATGTGTGGGGGAAGAAAGTTATCTTTAACAGATTCTAAAAATGCCTTTTCCCAAATATGCAGTCAGTCCCTTCAAAGGTTTCTTTGTTTATTTTCAGGAAGAAACCCAAGACAGCTGAAAACCAGAAGGCGTCTGAGGAGAATGAGATTACTCAGACGGGTGCATGCAGCGCCAAGCCGGGCCTTCCCTGCCTGAACCTTGAAGCTGTTCCGTCTCTGAGCCCGGCCCTCATCCACTCACCACGTTCACCAACAAACCTGCACGCACACACAGGGTCATCTGATTGTGAGTACACCAACATGCTGCTGGATTGCACTGGGGTTCTTGAAAACACACTCCTTACTGCAGACCAGTTTTTTCAGTTGGGTGCTCCCTCCATGATGGCACAACCAGGACTACCTCAGGGCTTACCTTTTTCCTTCTTCAGGAATTATGACTGAGACACAGCAGTTTGTGTTGAGGTTATGATAATGCAATTAGCCAGAGGAAGCTGAGAGCACGTTGTTGGGTCAGGTTGCCGCTTCTGATAAATTAAAAAGGGAAGACCCCCTCAAGCGTGTCTCTTTCCAACTAGAGCTGTAGTTATTCCTCTCCAGGTAGTCATATGCTTCTCATTACCCAAGCGTATCTACTGACTGGGGAATTTCAGCCTATGCTGTATTGCCATGGGAGAAAACAAGTCTCTGGATCTGACACCCAGGATTGTAAAGGATTTCCACAAGAAAAACGGGAAGAGTTTTGTGGAGAGGATCAGTCTGCGAGAGTCTGGAAAATCTTTGTAGACCTGTGTGGTTGTACCAGTGTAAGGCTCTTGTTTGTAGTGCATTCACTTTTTGATTACGCAGCATGGGCTAATTAATTGATCTTTTAAAAACATTCTTTTCAATTTTGCCAAAAAATACAAAAATAGAGAGTGAGTGATTAAAACTGGATTTTGGAAAGCCAGTACATACCCTATCAGCTCTTCAAAATATTGTCATTTCACAATTGTCCTTGCCTGGAAGTCTCTTAGGCAAGAATAGGCAGGGCAATGTGAACCTCATCATTCACTAGTTTTAGAATATATAGTTTACCTCTGCTACAGTGGTTTTAGGATGTTGAAAAATTTACAAGGGGGAAAAAAGAAGAAAGAAAGATGATGACACCAGAGCTCAGAAGCCAACCAGACTTTACAAAGGCCTATAAAAAAAAAATCAGAGCATGACAATAAAAAATCAGATTTAAAAGTATGTATATCCTTTTCTTTTTTTTAATTTAAAAATCCTGCCTCAGGGCCAAGCTTGGAAGCAACCGGGTTATAGGGATCATTGCTATCAAAATCACTTTAGCTGCAATTCATTCCTCTTGGCTTCTGACTTTATTCATTATGAGCTTCTTCGAGAGATCTTGATTTTAATAGAGCTGGTAAACATTGAGGAGACTTCCCTAAATCTCACCTGGTGATTTGGGAAGAAGAAAGAGATGTGAAACAATTGAGCAGCAGGCAGCATGCAATTTAGTATATACAAGAGTTCTCTTCAAATTGGAAATGTCAGGCTCTTTGTTAAAACTGGGGTACAGTTTTGTCTTGTAGTGTTTTCTGAAAACAAAAAGCTTGTGAAAAGATGCAAAAAATGAGCAGAACAACAAGAAAAAATAATCCTTATTTTCAAACAAAGAATCTCTTTATCCCATTCACAAAGATGAAAGAGTTCATCAGTAAATGGGATTTGAAACCTCACACTGATGTTTTTTGACAGTACAAATGGAAACCCATGAAAGCAACCTTAGGACAGAGGCCAGCAGGGATTCTAGGGAACTCAGAGAATGAACTCCTGCTTTTGCTTTCTGAGGTGGCCAAGTTCAGGGGTGAGGAATATTGGCAGAGGACAGTAGGGAGAGGTGGAGCCTGCAGCTCTTCATGCTCTACCTGTTCTGTGGACAAACAGCATCTTTTAGACCCCCAAAGCTTTTAATGTCCCCAGATCACCTTCCATTCCTACTAAATTCGCAATACCCATATTAATAAACTGCAAACGTAGGTAAGATGCTACTTTAACCCTGAAGTTGGGAGGTTTTTTTCAGAAAATAAGTTTAATAATAATTACAGCATTAATGTTGTCCTATCTCAGGAATTGTTGAAATTTAGTTCCCAAAATGCGGTTAGAGTCCTGCAAAAATTCAAGAAATGGTAAGATATCTTGTGGTGTTGATCCCCATGTGCTTTGAAATCAATGGAAAAACTCCCATTATTTATGGTGGGTTATAACCTTTATTAGGCTGTATTTGTTTGGGATGGTATGCATATAATTAATGTTTTGGCAAGGCCAATTTCTCACATGAACTAAAAATGAGGCATGATTAATATTTACTGCATATTTACTATAACTATCTCCATGTTATGTGATTTGTTGTGGTTTTTTTTAAATACTGCCTCAATCCTTAGTGCTGGAATACATTCATTGACCAAAGAGATTAATACTTTAACATGGGCTTCCCTGTCATTACAAACTCCTTCTCCTTACGTTTTGTCTTCCCTGCCTTTTGGACTGACTCTTTGCCCTGACCCTACAATCTCCTCTCCCCTGTCTTTCTCTTCCCCTCCTCTCAGAGCTACATTGCCACATCTTGGATTTTATGGGCCACCTATTCACATCAATTTGAAATCTTCACTGACCATTTTGCATGCACAGTCACTAGTGCTTGGCACCACATACTTATTATGAGAAGTATTCAGAAGCCAATCTACTTTAAAAAATCAGGGTACTTTTGGAATTGTACTTACTCACATCAAAATATTTTTTCCAAGCATAGGAAATAATGATGATAGCCATCTGCTCCTCAGCTGTAAAAGGCAGAGGTGAAGAGACCGTAAGCTAACGTCTGAATTCCAGTCTTACTGGAGTAAGCACTTAGCAAAAAAATTAGGGTAAAATCATATGTGATACACAACTTAATTAAGGGCTTAACTCTGTAGTGTAGTATATTCTACATGCTGTTTCTGGTCCACTTATTCCCAATGAAATTGCATTACTTCTGACCCTAGTAGGACTGGGTCCTAGATTTCTGGATTTGAACGTGTTTATATATTTCCAGTGCAAGATGAATCCTTGAAGCAAAATCCAGAACCTAGGATGCATTGTGTCCAGTTCCCATCTCTTTCACTCTTGAGAAATGCTAACTCATGCAATGCAATTGGAGAAACAAGTTCGAGAAAGAGGCGCTCCCTGAGGTAACTGTTTTCATGCAGGGCTTTGATGGATAAAAAGCACCACTGCTTATGGACAGAGAATGGATATAGTTGGTAGGGTCCTAGTTTGAAGGCTGAACTGTCTCAGGTAGAGCTTCTAAAGATTTTGCTGAGAGGGAAAGAAGTCATCGGGACTTAGCTGTGTTTAAACTGAGTTGGTCTGTTGGCTACTTACTTCAGGAGAGCTTCAGAAAGCATCTATAACTATATATGTTTTGCAAGTGCCAAGAGATAAGATCATTTTGGCAGAAACTTTCATGTGTTCTCAGAGATACAATCAGACAAAAACTTCATTCAAGCTCTGATGTATGCATCTTAACAGATGTGTCCAAACTCAAAGGAGTCCCACGGGAACACTGCAACTGAATCTCTTTGTCTCTACTGATAGTTAAAAGAGTTATTCTTAGACATTGGATGGTCCATCTGTGAAGGAATTTGTTCCAGACAAGGGAAAAGCAACATCTTTGCAAGGAGTTTCCATGGGACTAAGAGGCAGGTTGGACAATCATTGGAAAACCTGCTGAAGCAATTTTTAGGATTTTAGAGAACATAGAATTCTTGCAGAGACCTGTGATTCTGGTAAGGAATGAAAGTTGAGAAGGTAAGTGAGATATGGATAATTTTTGAAATATCCATGGAACAGTCATTGGCAAGACATTGATATGGGGGAGGACTTTATAAAGTTATATTTTAGCAAGGGACAAGCTAGTTTTTACGCATTAAATAGAATGCACTTTATAAACACTGTTGGTGATGGACCACGCCTGAACCATTTGTCCGCACATGCCCGAGTGACATGGCTCACTTGGTCCCATTCCGGTATTTTTCAGCTTTCACAGGATGGGAATTTGAGGCAGTCTGTTTTCTTCATCTCCTCCTAAGTTCTGATTTTTGTAGCTTGATAGCCTTCTGGCATAATAGGGAGAGGCAGAGAGAGAACCTCACACAGTTCCTGAACTCCACAAAGCAGTCAAGAGTGGATGTGGAAACTGAGTTCTCATTTTCTTGAGTAGCTAGTGGAACCTATCTTTCCCTTCCCATGAATCAACAATTTTGATTTGCCTGGGGCTAATATAGAGCCTAGGTGCTTTGGCCTCATCTTTCTGTTTTAGGTTTCCTGTGTTTCTCTTTGAGGTTCTGTGGCAGGAAGAGAATGGTTACATGCCCTTATGGTCTTCCCTCTGCCTTTGGAATTTTGTGGTTATGATTCCCTAGGAACTGCTCTGAAGCTTTCAAATGATCTCTACTCTCAAAGGGGAGGAGTGGGGCCCTGATTCTATCAGCTTCCTTGTTTTCCAAGGCAGACAGTATGTCAATAGCAATTTCATCTGTGTTTTTGCTAATCTATGTATGGTATGTGTTAGCTAATGCTGAATATTTTTAGGTTGTTTTTGGTGACCTAAGAAATGGGGTATGTTTAGATATCTAATTTAGATGATACAATAATAATGATACAGGCCTTTTCTGTAGCAAGCTAAAGTGAAAGCAAGGATATTAATAGTTCTCAAATACTGATGTCATGACGCTTAATTACACTTCCATCTTGTAGAACATTTGAAATTTGGTTTACAAGTGCTTCTCTTGTTAACAGTCATAAGTGGTTTCTATGTCCTGTAGCTTTATATTTCTATTTGTAAGATTATCAAAGAAATTTCAGCCAGGAATGACTTGTGTTTTCACAGAAGCAGGTATTTGTTGCTTGAATTGCATAGGGATCGAAATAAGTACAAGTACAGGTTTGTAAAACTATAAGCTGAGTTCACCATGCCTCTCTTGAGAAAGCCATCAGGTTGCAGTGAAGAATTGGCAGTGTAAAATGTTGTACTACTGATAGGAACTGGTCTCTATATTCCTAATCGGCACAGTAAGTGAGTTTTGTCAGGTTGGCCTCTCGGGCTTTCCTTCTCATGAGAAATGACTAATAGCATATGGTACTTCAGTTATGAAGTCGGTGAGTATGTTTTCAGGAGCAACTGTGTGACTTCAGAGCCTAAGTTTCACTGATGCATAAATCACATCTATAATATGTGGGTGCTTTTGAAATTTTGTCTCATTATCCTCAATGTTGATTCTCTTCTTTGATGACCCTGTAATACTGGCTTGATGCTAGGCTGTCAGTTCTTGTGGTATTCAGTGCTTTTCTTACCGCTCTCCATTGAGTGAACTCTCAGTGATAACATGCGTAGTTTCAGCTTTGGTTTAAAACAGCCATGCAAGTTTGCAGCTTTCATGATTTCAGGGGAGAACATGAAGATACGTCTCCCATGTATCTATTCTTTATAAGGACCAGGGAAAAGGATAAAAAGATTTACTGCTCTTATACAATTGCATAGCTTCCATTCTTAAGATTTTGAGGTGACTCAAGTGGATAATACTGTGATATTTATGTGTGTAAGTCATGCTGCAGCCACTGAGATATACTGTAACTGTCCAGTACAATATCTGCAGTCTGTTTCTGACTTTGCCAGTTCCCGTCTTCAGAGTCTGCCCCCACAGATGTTTATTACCATTCTTTAAGGTGTGAGTCTTCTAGTAAACCATTCCTTTATATATTGGATGAGTGCTTCAGCTGCTTCAGTCATTAAATGAGTGACTGATGAATACTGTGCAACTCTCTATCGCTGTTCAATGTATTAAGATGTTCTAGTACTCTTCTGTTGTTTGGGAATTTTGTTTGTTTGTTTTCGTATGTGGGGTTTTTTTTTTTATTTTGCTAACAGTCTCCAGAACAGTGCTTTCCTCTTCTCTGCCTTGAGCTAGCTTACCTTCTTCCATCATCCTCCATTCTGAAAATTAAAGCAATAATGTCAATTCCACTGCAGAATTTCTGTAACCTCTTTGATTGCCTTTACTGCTTTCACAAATCAGTAGTCTAGCTAACCCACTGAGTCTACTACTTGCCTACTCAGTCCATCAGTCCACATAATCTACAGCACTTCTTAGGTACTGGTCATTGCCCTGCAAGCTTTCTCTGTCTGATGTGTTTAAATTATGCTATATTACAGTATTTGTCTTTATACCTTTAATGCTTTTTTCTTTAAATTTTCTCTTCACCCTACCTGATCTTTGTTTTACATCTAGCCTGCTACAGTTTGTGTTCAGTTCTATTAGGGTCACTTGGGCATGATTTCCATGTTTGGAGGGATATGTTTTCAGCTTTAATGAACTCTTATGCCTTGTTATTTAACCACTGTAGTGTCTTCTGCTTCCTTACTTTTCTGTTGTTGTCCTTAAATATAGATATGGACTCTAATAAAGTATTCTTAAGGCCACCTCCCTGCTGATCTTACGGATTTTAATTCCTTATCTTTTCCTTTCAGACTCTTTCAAACTTCCTCTTCTTTTTTCCTTTTAATAATTGTTCCTCCTGAAGTTGCACATACCAAAACTGCCACTTTATATGATATTCTTGAAGGATGTCAAACATAATCATGACAATCATTGTTATTTCATGTCTTAACCACGCATACTACTGCTGTCATCTCCTCTGTCCTAACTGGGTGAGAAGACTAAACCAAATGTACCATTTCCCTAATACGGTCTGCAGAGGGACCCTTCCTGTAGGAAAGTCCAGCATTTGACAGGTGACTCCTGCTTGAAGGAAACTGAAACAGCTACACCTACATCTCCTTTTGTTGTACTGTGTGTTTTTAAAACCTTGCATAACTCAGTGCTTACCTCTCTCTTGGATAGTCCTTTGCATGCTATAGGGAGACACCTTCCATGCTTTGGGAAACATTGACTGGTGCATTGGTTTCCTGGTTTGTTGCAAGTATGCAACTCCAAAGTTACAGATGTAAAAACAGCCTTGTTCACCTTTGGATCCTTTTCACCATTGTGATCTGTCTAACATTGGAGCTTTTTGCTCTTTTCGTCTAAGCTTCCACAGTCACTTTCTCTTCTCTTCTCTTGTTTACCTCTGGTAGAGTAGCCATGTAATCTCTGTGCTGTGATCTCCCTCAATAACTTTAGAACAAGGTAGGGCCAGGGCAGTATTCAAATGAGATGAAAACCAAAACAATTCTTGTGTTGTTCTTGGCTGAACAAAGCAAGTACTTTCGTTCAAAACGTTTTTAGAGTGAAGCTGTAATGTGGTACTGGGAGAGAATCTGAAACATAAAACCAAAGTGGTGTTTAGTACCCCTTACTAGTGTTTGTGAATTGTGCAAGGGGATGTTGTGGGGGAAAAATCATTGCATTTCCACAAGAAATGTGATGTTTAATCTAATCTACTCCATAGGTGGAAGTCGGTTGTAAGTACTGAGTGCCACTAAACTCTTTCATTTGCATCAGGGTATTTGCCTCACAGCCTGCTGCACGGTGGACCATGGCAACTTGTTCTGGCAGGTGCTGTGCGTTTGGGTTCCCAAGAAGGCCAGTTATTACTGTTTCTAGAGGGAATGCCATTGTGCCATCTTTTCACTTATGTTTTCTGTGACTGTTTTCATTGTCCATGGAGTCATTTACAAGGCTAAAATAACATCAGATCTAGCTAGTCTTATGTATCTACCACTCAGGAACGGGAATACAAAGAGAATCCAAGATCTCTGGTTAATCTGTCAGCACAAATAGCTCCTTGAAGAATTAACTGCATCTATGAAAAAAAAGGATAAACAAATCCTAGAACCCCTACTCATCCCAGCTTTGTTGTGTTAAATACTGAAAGGATCTCTGCCCGGCTGGGATGCGCAGTATATATTCTGTATCAATCTGTGACATGTGGTGAAATGCTGCTTCTTGAAAGCCCACAAGAGAGAAGTAGTATAAATTAAGAGTAATCTCACAACAGCTATTTTTGAGTTCTTAACCAGTGAAAATGTAAGTGTAGCAATATTGTGCATCTATTAAAAATCTTGAAAGGCTCTTTATAACTAGATGATAGGAGTGATAACGTGTAATTTATTGATGTTACACAGATAGAGAAAAAACCACAAAGTAGCAATTTTTGTGTGAAAAGGGGTATAGTAGAGGAAATAAAAACAGAGCAAGGGACTTCTCCCTGCAGCTTCATGCCTGTGTGTGCAACCGTGTCAACTTTAACAAAAATACCTTGTGCTTTGATCCTGTGCAACATTTCAAACCAGGATATATTCCCTGTATTCAAAAGTAAAACTCCCAGATGCTATCTCTAATGTTTTTGGCAGAGCAGAGGGTAGAATGTGCCTGAAGGCAGACCTGAGAAATAACTCTTATGCACTGTATTAGTATCACCTGTTGGTGTCTATATGCTTGTGTATACATTTAATTCCAGGGCTTTCTCCTGTGGAGGGAAAAAGAAAAATGCATTGAAAATAACAATGTATATTTAATGCTACAGATCGATCTGATGATATCAAGGCACCTATGAATGCTCTGATCTTGTTTATTGCCTTATTGCTTTAAAGCATTCTGCCATACATTTCTCCTCCTATCAAAATTAAGTAGGTGATTTTGGAAATAAGACTGCTTCCAGGAACTGCAGAGGTCTCTCTGAGGACAGAAATTTTCCCTGTGGCCTTCAGCATCATTGATGTGAGCATGTGCTGTTTCCCACTGATATTTAAATCTGAATTATAAGCAGGCCTAAACACTCATCCCATAAACTCAAAATAAAGAAGCCACAGTCCAAACCAGCATGAATATCTGTCTCACAATATTTCTAAGTAGAAATATTCACCAAAGCACCCAGTTGTACCACTTAACAATTACCCTTTCACTAACAGATAAAAAAAGATAAATGGAAAAAATAACTAAATAAAACCTAGCATTTCATGTGATCGCTTTCCTCTACTCAGGACTGAGACACAGCCACGGGAAGGAATAAAAGAATCCTTTTCCCAGCCCTGAGGACTGGCATTTACAGTTTTTCATCCATTTCTTGTTTCTCCTATCAACCAGCAGTTCTGTGACCAGAATAGAATCTCCTACATTGAAAGGCCTTTCTCTGGAAACATGGAGAGTATAAGCAACGCTCTTCCACAGGCAGCAGCTTTCCCACTAAAGTCAACCATTTCTGACTGCACCCTTTTCCTAACAGACTGCTACAAACACTCCCTGTAGAGGATTCTAGCTTGAATAGAAACCTTCTAAACAGGTAATTATCTTAAGAGGTTTTAATCTATGTTTTCCTTTTAACCAAAGCCCACAGGCTTTCAGACTTACTTTATTTAACCACACTCAAACTGATAAGCTTTTCCTCCTTGTCTTTCTGCCTAGGGGAAAAACTGAACAATATGGGGCAAACGTGAAAGAGTTCATGGAATAGCAATTGTATCTTTTGGAGACATGTTTTAATATATTTGCACATATCATCCTTCTAATTAATTCCTCCTCCAGACTCAGCTCCCACCTCCAGCCCCAGCCCCTTCTGCTCCCTAAACAACGCTTCTGAGAGGATGTAAGTTTATACAGTCCACCACAGCAAGATGACCAAAAGCAATCCCTGTTCACTTTCCTTACAGGTACTCAGTCTGAAATACACTATTAAGATTTAAAAACAAAAGCCCTTAAAGCAGGTGAAGGTATTCTCAATAACTACAGTAAGCTTTTAATCAGCACCGTAGAATAGCAAAATAAATCACCTTGTTTTCCAACATTTCCAAAAGTTTATTCTTTTTGTTCCAAGAAGCATCCCCCTATTTTTTGAGTGGAGAGTGTTGACACCATAACTTCACTGGCATTGCTGGCCCATCTCACCTCTTTCCTGTTCAGAGGCTCTCTCGCTGCAGGTCCACAAGCGCAGCGTGTCCTCTGAGTAACAGCAACTGGCACTGCAGAGGAAAAATAGCAATAGATGCACCTAGATTCTTAAAGAGCCAAACTGCCTTAAACTTATAGCCAGTTAAAACAGCTGGGCCGCACCGGGGCTTGGCAGGATCGTGAGTGAGCTCTCTGGGAACAAGCGAGCGAGGTTGAAACAGTTTTCATGTAGAACATGAAAATGTACCCTACTGAATGAAGCAGGGATGAGCACAGCCTCATTTCTCTTCCTAGGAAATGGTGCCATCAAGTGGCTACGTTGTTTTCTCTGCTTCCCTTTATAAGAGGGCAGTTGTTTTCTTCCTTTACATTTCAGAAAGAGCGTTAAAATGTCACTCGGTTATCCTGTTGTTTGCTAACGTAAACAAACAGGTTAAAGCTAGCCGGGGCTCGGGAATTAACACCCTTGTGATGATATGGCCAGTCTGTTGAAATCCCCCTTAATGCAGCTGTGACAACAACTGCCGTGTTTTTTTCGGTTCGTGTAGTAGATGTTGCCTGGAGATGTTGTAGATACCTGCAGGAGAAGCATCCCTATCAACGCTAGTGTGTATCTGTGCTAGGGGATATGATGCCATGGCTGTAGCAGCAGAAGGTCCACAGACAAAGGCTGAGAGAGGAACTGAGAGAAACAGAATGTGTGTATATGTGTGCCTGTGTTTACCGTGGAGGTATATTGCACTGGACGCCCAAATATATGCCTGGGAATAAAAATGGCTTTTGAGTATACTCTCTTTACTGAAAGGTATCTTTGGAGTTCCTGAAATAGCAGGAATGGACTGAACACAGCATAAGAAGGAGTGAAAGTGGGAAAAGTAAATGCTATGGCTAAAAATGGAGTATTTCTTTAACTTAATAATAGGTGAATGTGCTGTAACACTTCAAAGCCCCTGGTCACTGCTGTGAATTGGTGCTGGTCTTTAGCTGATGTTTTACAGTTGCAAGTAGGATGCTCACCCTAAAGAAGCATAGAGGAATCTCTCCTCCACTACTGTTGGAGGAAAGTTTCATTTTTGTGAGCCTGGAGAACAAAATTTGAAGAGACCTGTGGAGTCATTTCATGTTTTTTCTGTAATGTTCTTTACCCAAGGAATGCAAAATTATTCATTAAGATTCACAAAGGCAGGCAATCCTTCTGCAGAATTGGGTGTGTGATGCTGTCCTTGTTCTACATGTGAAGCAAACTGAGGCACAGACGTTGCCACCTGCGGACTGTAGAGCAAACAGGATTAGTGCCAACAGACTCATCCCACAGGGTGATTCACTGCCTGCTCCCCAAGCATGCAGGCTGAAATAGAGAGAGGCTTCTATGCTGGACATTCAGGATTTATGCACAATGGATATAGAGGCAATTTTATGTACAGAACACCTATGGTTTAGTCTTCAGTTTTATGTAGAAGGGGTATCTCATCATTAGGTAGATGCTAAAAAGGACAGGGCAATTAACTGAAGAAATTGTCCATAGGAAATTTGCTGAACATTCTCTAGCCTGCAGAAAAAGCCTGTCTTTTGAGCAAAGTTTAAGCAAGCTCTTTCTTATTAGCCATGTATTCAGTATGTTTGCTCCTTGGAGAATAAGGTTGTGTTTGTGTGTGCATGCATTTCTGTCTTTCAAATAAACGTAGTTATTAGACTATGAAATTTAGAGAAGTTTGACAGCTTTCAGAACACAGTGATTCTTCCTTCCATAGAGTATATTACTGACACATTAATAGATGTTGTGCTGGTAAAAATACAGTACTTCCTGTTAAATGTAGACTGCTACATATTTTGATTCTAACAACAATCTGGTAGGGTTAGGGCAATTCGTGTAGTGTCATCTGGTGTTTGTTTTGGATAGATATTATAGAAGGAGATACTGATTTTCAAGATGTTCAAGCAGATGATTGGGTGAAAACTCCAGCAAACCTTTAAAGCAACAGAAAGCAAGGGCTGCTCCTGGTCAGATCTCCTGCTGAGGATACAAATGTTCTGTATTCCTGAAACGCCATAGAAGCTTTTCCTCTTGCAAGCCCCTGCTTAGAATGAGGCCAAGTATTCAGGAGAATCAGTCCAAGCAGGATTGGCTAAATTGGCCTCTCTAGAATCACTGAGATATACTGAGAAGTCAGCCACTACCAGGTTTTCAGGTTTTGAATTGACATCACTCCCCTGACTGGAAAAAGTTTTGCTCCACTAAATTGGGTCCAAGAGAGTTGGAACCTGATGCAGGCCTAATTTTGTGTATGGAAACAGTAGATAAAAAATTTTGCTCATTAATCCAGTTTTGTTTTAGAGTAACTAACTTAAGAACAACAGAAAATAAAATTTCATCACTAGGGATAAATCAGGTCATCAGAGCTGAAGAAAGTGCCTGTGGTGGTGGTGCTAAGTTTGGAAGAGGAGACACTAATGTATGGGAATGAGAAAACTTCCTATGGAAATTGTGGGGCTATAGTAGCTTTCATGTGTTGTGATGGAAATGCTGTATTTGCATTGAACTGTCATGTTTCTGCAAGAATTGCAATTTTAATTCCATATTAAGGATTTTTTACTGAGGCATGCCTTTCTTAAGGAAAATCTGTAAAGTTTTGGTTTGATAACAGGGCTTTGTTTGCTTGGTTTTGTTTATTCTGTAAAGTCTTTTAAGAGTATAATGTATGACATGTTGAAGGGAACTGTTTTGTTCACCCCTCACTCAGAGTACTTTGTCCACTTTAGGGCACTGCATTTTAAGTGAAAGAAGGACAAACTGGATAGAAGACAGACGAAGATAAGAACGAAGAGGGTACATATAACGCATGAGAGTGATTGGGAGACCTGAGTTTGTATTTTCTAGAAAAGATAGGTCTAAAGAAGAAAAGCGAGGCACCTTCTAGTATCTGAGAGAGTGCTATAAAGAGGAAAGTGGCCAGTAGTTTTCTGTGTCTGCTGGTGGAAAGGATGTGTATATGTTTTCAAAGTTAAATACTAGGCAAACTTTCTTGCTATACAGATAGTAGACAGTCTGTCTGGGGAGGGAGTGGAAATCCCCCAAGCTGCTTGTATTTGCAAGCAGACAAATTTCTGAGGAGATAGCGTAGCTGTATTGTTCCTGCCACAAGGAAAAGGAGTAGACTTAGATGACTATCTGAAGAACCTAGTACATCCTTTTGATACAGCCAAGAGGCTGTGGTCATCCAGCACTTGGTGTGGAGACCAAGGATTAGAGATTTCCAAAACTACTCATGGTAGAGGAAGAGAGTAAAGAGGAGATGATAATGCTTGTTTACAGCAGCAGCAGGTTACTTAAATTTGTGGAGCTCCCAGGAACTAGTGACTGGATTACACACGCACAGAGAAACAGCTCCAGAAGCCAGAAGAAAGCCTACCAGTCCTAATTTCCACATCTTTGTCTTAGCCCAGGGTTTTCTCCCACCTAGGGAGACACTTGTCATTTTGATGATAATAATATAAAGATACCATATTCTGTATGAGATACAACACCTCCAGCTTTTCTACTCTCTCAAAATGTGTATTCTTCTCAATGTGAGGCCTGAGAAGCTTGTCAGGAAGACAAACTAGGCAACAATATCAAGCTAGTTCTAGTTAAGCTTATCAGAGCATCAGTGAGATGGGTTGTCCAACTGTTTTCTAAATGCTACTGCAAAAAATTGAGGCAAAAACTCAATCTGTATCTGTCTCAGTAAGCCTACCAATTCTCAAGGAGATAAGATGATTACTCTCTTTGCCACGTAAGTATGAAGCAAGACAGTGCCTTTGGGATTCACTCTGCAAGTTATTCCTGTGAAAGACCCCACAGGAAGTTTCAAAGGAGAGCCTGGATTCCAGCATTCTAGACAGTTTTGCTTCAGGTGAAGGCTATGCACAGAGCTACTGCTGAGTTACAGTAGCTGTGGTGGTTGTTTCATCATCACTGTGTTTCTAGAAATGGTAGTCATTACTGTGCAATGAGCTTTGAGATACTGTGCTTTTAAAGGACACTAGAGAAAATAAAATTCTGTGATATCTTTCAGTTATGCGTATTAAAGCTGTAAGCATTGGCTTTGCAGAAAGGGACATCTAGTGGCTGTACAAAAAAACCCGCTTACTGAATAAATTTTAAAATGTACAAGTAGCCATTTGTGTGTGGCCTGCAGCCTTCAGTGTTCTGTACATCTTCGTAGCTCTACTACCTCATGTGTTTGCTGGGATCATTTCTTACAGTTTTGGCAAGTAAAAAAAATCACTTGTGTGAGCCATACCTTTCTAGCTTTACGTAGGTCTATGTTTGGTAGCTTTGGCAAACAGAAAACTGCCTTCAAGCCCTGCTCCACGTACCTCACTGCTGCTCTTCTATAGCATCTTCCAGGAGTCCACTGCCTGCTGTTTCCTTCTGCCATTGCCTTCCTCTTTGGTACTGTACTTGGAGAGGTTGTCGTTGTTATTGTCATGGTAAAATGTACTTTCTTTTGAATGCCCATAGCATAAAAGTCAGCGGGAGGGGTGGAAGAGATTCAAGGAAACACTAATCTAAGCACTCAGTCATGTATTAGGAAACAAAAGTTTTTGCCTTTCCCATCCAAGTTGTGCTCCTTCTTGCTAGTTGAGGATGAATTCCATGCATGTTTCTGTGAATAGCCTGACAGTTTAATCGGTATATTTGCATATGGGCAAACGGAGCTTTTTCAAAGTTGCACAGTAATATGTTTCACCTTCATGCCATGCCAGCTTCAAATTGCATCCCAGGAGGATTGCAAATGTGCATAATCTGTGTGGTTGTCTGGGCTTTTTTATTTTCTTTTTTTTTCCTGCTTTTTCCTCTTTTTTTTTCTTTTCTTTTTTTTCTTTTTTTTTTTTTTGAACTGGCAAACGCCTATTCATTGCCCATCTGGGTAAGAATGGCCTTTGCATTTTCACACCCATTCTTTCCTATATGGTTTGTGAATACCCCTCCAATCAGAACTTGCTTCACAGAAAGGGAACAAAACCATTTTACAGGAGTTTCTCAGAATAAGTCCATTGGGATCTCTACATCATGTTTACTGGACAAAAAAACGGAGGGGAGGGGGGCACCTTAAAAAGACCATTTGAATTTCACAGAAAGGTTCCCACTGTCTCGAGTTTAAAAGAGTGGCAGGCCTGAGAAGAGCCTGAGACAGCAGTCTTTTTCCTGAGCCAGGCATTCTGTGCAGTGACTAGTAGGTGAGCATGCATGTATATAGCAGAGTCTTGTGAAGAGCTGACACACTTTCTGGCTTGTCCAAGGTTCTAGTAGTCTTTGTCAGAATGTGGCACTTACTTCAGAATCAAACCTGCGTTCTCATTTCCACCTTTTATGGGGAGCATCACCTTTGGACTTTCAGCTTAGAACAGCATAAAGCAAGGAACAACCACAAAACTCAGATCTGGATGCAGTTTCCTGCAGAGAGGGCAAGAAGCTTCATGGGACAGTGTGTTTTACTACAGACCAATCTCTGGAATTTGTTAAAGCTGCTCTTTTATACTGCTGTGGATTGTCTAGTAGCATCTCTGACACTGTTACAAATTGTTTGCCTGTACTTTGGGTAGGTGTGGTTTTCAGTGTTGAATGTCAAGGAAGGTGGCCTAGAAGAAACATCCTCAAAATCCATATTAGCTTTTTTTGCCATTCGTTGTGTGTCTCTTCTACCCGCCAAGTAGCTATGCAAACATGTGCCATGGCTTACAGCAGATTTTGAAAAGAGGCATCATCTATTCATTATGAATTTTCCACCCTTCTGTTTCCCCACCATTACAAGGCTTTTACCAACTTATCTTCTTTTCAGATCAAGGATTCTGACTTTTTATGCTAATACATTTTGAATCCTTGTGTGATCTGACATGTTGGGAAGGGAAGCATCTGGAACTACTCTGGAGGTCTCTGGAGAATGACTCTATCTGGAAGAAGGAGAGAATACATCTCTTCCGTACATTATTTTGCGTAATAATAGTTGTAGTGCCCTTGAAGGAAAGTCTTCCAGTTTCTAAGATGTTTTTCCAGTCCTATGATCAGTCTCATCAGAGAAGGAAACAGATTTCCCGGCAGTTTATGAACAAGACAGGTGTAATATCACGTGGAAATTAGTACCCTTCTGATACTAGCTGGTTTACATCTGTTAACATCAGACTTCAGACAGCTTGGCCCCATCAGGATTTCCGGTTCCTGACCTTTGTGCGTCCTTTTTATCATTCAGCTACTTCAGAGAACTAAAATAACTACTTGTGTCCAAGGTGGTTTCTTTTTGAACCACCAGAATAGAGGGTGCTTGAGATGCCAGGAGTGGATAGATGAGAAGGAAAACATAGAGCAGAGAGGACGCCTCATTTTCCTGCAGATTGCAATGAGTAGTATTCTACTGTCTGTGTATGAGCTGTAAAGTACCTTTTACATTGGATGGGAGAGACATTATTGGGCTAAAAGGCATGTATATGAAACCACTTTCAATGCCATTTATTTGCTCTGTATATTTCTGTTAAAACAGGTAGTGACAATAAGCTAGTTATTTTACTCATGCTTCTCTACCAAGTTTCATTTTTGGGTTCTCACACATTAACAAGTAATTGTGGCAGGAGGGGTTGTAGCTTTGGTGGGAATATTCAGGAAAAAATGCCCGTTATACTAGTGGTGATTTTGCATTACTTTTCTCTGCATTCTTTTCTGGGAACCAAGGTGATGCATGTACCACAAATACTAAGAGAAAGAAATCATTAGTAATGTTTTATTTGTTTACCCCTCAAAGGGCCATTGGTTCTTCATCAATAAAAGGTGAAACCATAGTTTGTGCCCATCAGAATCTAAATAGGTGAAAAATGAGTCAGGAACAGGAAAGGAAATGGAAGCATTAAAACCAAAACAAGAAGGATGGAGATAGGGAAAAGTAGATAGAGAGATAACTGTGTGCAGTTCTGGGCCCCTCACTTCAAGAAAGATATTGAAGTGCTGGAGTGGGTCCAGAGGAGTGCGACGAGACTGCTGAAGGGGCTGGAAGGAAAGTCTTATGAGGAAAGGCTGAGGGAGCTGGGGTTGTTCAGCCTGGAGAAGGGGAGACTCAGGGGAGACCTTATCACTCTCTACAACTACCTGAAAGGAAGTTGTAGTCAGGTGGGGGTCGGGCTCTTCTCCCAGGCAACTAGTGGCAGGATGAGAGGGCATGGGGGGGAGGCTTAGGTTGGATATTAGGAAGCACTTCCTCATGGAAATGGCGATTAGGCACTGGAATGGACTGT
>JAVSBS010020751.1:18477-81230 GCA_033124195.1 Coracias cyanogaster | reverse complement strand
GGTTTAGGTTGGATATTAGGAAGCACTTCCTCACAGAAAGGGCGATTAGACACTGGAATGGACTGCCCAGGGAGGTGCTGGAGTCACTATCCCTGGAGATGTTTACAGAAAGATTGGATGTGGCACTCAGTGACATGGTCTAGCTGATGTCATGGTGTGGGGTCATAGGCTGGACTTGATGATCTTAGAGGTCTATTCCAGCCTCAATAATTCTGTGTTTCTTGATTAAGAAGTTACTTTTTAGTCACTTGTAAAAGTTAATTTTGAAGGGTATGTTTGCTCTGTACCTGATTTGGTTAGGTGCTTTTCTAAACTGTTCTCTATTTAGAATATTCAACCAAACTAAGACAAAGTCTTCCTTAGAGTAAATGTCTGTAATTTTCCAGTTTCTGTAAAGTAAATAACAGCAGGAGAACATTTGTTTTTATATGATGGCATTCTGGTGCCAGTCAGAACTTAGGATATGCTAAAAATGAATGGGACAGCTCATGTTAACTTTCAGCTTTGGGTTCTTACAAAGGACCGTTTGTCACTGTTGGGTAGCAAATGTTCTAAGCCACAACCCCAGACAAAACTCTGCGTGGGATTTTAGGAACATTTACAGCCTAAATCTTGAACCAGATTTGGATTTTATGAAGTGACTGCCAGTTTTTTTGGTACAAGTAACTGTACTGTAAAACACAGGATCCAAATTCCTTAAAATACCAATCTAGATAGAAATCACATTTTCATACAGATTCTTTGCATTAACAGCTTGGTGTAAAGGGTCATTAAAGTAAGAATCTGATTTTTTTTCTGGCATGGGTCCACATCCAAACAGCCCAAAATCCAGTTTTAATCCATGTGCTGAGTGTATACAGTTGGCTGGCTCTAGGGTTTTTAAAGCCGGATAAACTGGTTAGAAGTCCCAGGCCTAGGAATGTGATTGGCCTTTAGGCCCAGCTACACCTGTCTTTATCTGGTTTTGTCCAAAAATTCAGGACTGGAGCTTCTGCAAATGAGTTTACTTCTAGCCTTACAAAGATGCTGTCTTCTTATTGGTGCCTTTGGATGTGATTTTTACAGTATAATCTAATTTATTTAGCCAGTGGGCAGTCACCTTCACCAGTGCCCTTACTGTGGCTCTGCAGAGGACCAGACTCAATCTGTTCTTTTTCTTTTTTTGTTTTTTTTTTTGTCACCTGCTTTGCTACAGGTAACATCAGTTGCAAGGGGATGACAGAGCGCATTCATAGCATCAACCTTCACAACTTTAGCAATTCTGTGCTCGAGACCCTCAACGAGCAGCGCAACCGTGGCCACTTCTGTGACGTGACGGTCCGCATCCACGGGAGCATGCTACGCGCCCACCGTTGTGTGCTGGCGGCTGGCAGCCCCTTCTTCCAGGACAAGCTGCTGCTGGGCTACAGTGACATCGAGATCCCCTCAGTGGTGTCAGTACAGTCTGTACAAAAGCTCATTGACTTCATGTACAGTGGGGTACTGCGAGTCTCACAGTCAGAAGCCCTCCAAATCCTCACAGCTGCCAGCATCCTGCAGATCAAGACTGTGATTGATGAGTGCACAAGGATTGTCTCACAAAATGTAGGAGAGGTCTACCCGGTTATTCAGGATTCTGGCCAGGAGACACCCAGGGGAACTCCTGAATCAGGCACCTCGGGACAGAGCACTGACACAGAGTCAGGCTACCTGCAGAGCCATTCGCAGCACAGTGTGGACAGGATCTATTCAGCCCTCTATGCCTGTTCCATGCAAAACGGCAGTGGGGAGCGCTCCTTTTACAGTGGAGCTGTGGTCAGTCACCATGAAACAGCCCTGGGGCTCCCCAGGGACCATCACATGGAAGACCCCAGCTGGATTACCCGGATCCATGAACGGTCACAACAGATGGAGCGGTACCTCTCCACCACTCCAGAGACCACACACTGCCGCAAGCAGCCACGACCTGTCCGAATTCAAACCCTGATGGGCAACATCCATATTAAGCAGGAGATGGAGGATGACTATGACTACTATGGCCAACAGAGGGTGCAGATCCTTGAGCGCAATGAGTCCGAGGAATGCACTGAGGACACTGACCAAGCAGAAGGCACTGAGAGCGAGCCCAAAGGGGAGAGTTTTGACTCGGGAGTCAGTTCCTCCATTGGCACTGAGCCCGATTCCATGGAGCAGCAGTTTATGGCTGGTCTGGGCCGGGATGGACAGCAAGAACCTTCTCAAGCAGATCAAAACGATGTCCCTGCTGATGGCACTCAGCCACAGCAGCAGCAGCAGCATATAGATGCCAACTCTTCCTCGCCAGAGAGAAGCAATGACGTTGAAATGGACAGCAAAGTGCTCACAGTCAATAACAGCACCGAAAAGGGGGCTTTGCAGCCTTCTGTCAACACAACTGTTGCCCAACCATTGCCAACCACACAGATCTACTTACGCCAGACAGAAACCCTCACCAGCAATCTGAGGATGCCACTGACTCTGACCAGCAACACTCAGGTCATTGGCACAGCTGGCAACACCTACTTGCCTGCCCTTTTCACCACACAGTCTGCTGGCAGTGGCCCTAAGCCTTTTCTCTTCAGTCTGCCCCAGCCTTTAGCTGGCCAACAGACACAGTTTGTGACAGTGTCCCAGCCTGGCCTGTCAACCTTTACTGCCCAGCTGCCAGCCCCACAGCCCTTGGCCCAATCTGCGGGCCACAGCACAGCAGGTGGGCAAGGCGAAAAAAAGCCTTACGAGTGCACTCTCTGTAACAAGACTTTCACCGCCAAACAGAACTACGTCAAGCACATGTTTGTACACACAGGTAAGAGTACGTCCCTTTGGCATATACACGAAGCCAGAGAAAGTCCTTGACAGACATGGACTTAGATTCTGTTTCCCAACCCCAGCACAAACAAGAGGGGGGGGTTATCCAGGGAGCTGGTATCACTGAACACTTTCCAAGCTTACAGCGTTGCAGTTGAGCCCCTGCAGAAATATGTAGGTCAGCTTATAGTGGCCTGACTGTGCACGAGGCAGAAACAAATTCATTTTACTTGGAGTAAAATGTGTCCTGCACCCATCCAAGGAACTGGTAAGCATTTGTTGTCCCCTGCAAGCTGACCAGGCAACATTAAGTACAAGTGGCAGGAGAAAACTGTAATAAGTCATTAAAGAAAAACTGTATCTACTAATAAAGGACATCCCCTGTAAGTTGTACGGCTATGTGGGTTTAAGCTCAAGTGATGATGATTAGCACGAGTTCAAGACAAGTTCATTCCTGGTGGAGTCACAGCAGTAGGTCCAGGCGTGGGTGTTAGACACACTGCCACATGTTTTCTAAATCCCACATAGTCCTCTAAGAAAGTAAATTTGGAGTTTTTTCAGGAAGTTTTTCTGTACCTCACTAAAGCTGATCTCTGTAATCCCCTGTCTCTTGATAAGTCAGATTTCTCAGTAGCTGTGAGTACAGAAACATA
This sequence comes from Coracias cyanogaster, assembly GCA_033124195.1. Classification (NCBI taxonomy): domain Eukaryota; kingdom Metazoa; phylum Chordata; class Aves; order Coraciiformes; family Coraciidae; genus Coracias; species Coracias cyanogaster. The sequence goes on along the minus strand of JAVSBS010020751.1, from coordinate 77,772 downwards.
GGGCTCAATGAGGAAAGATTAAAATAACATACGTAGAACACAGTATCAGCACTGTTTTTGTTTAAAAATGCAACTGCTTTAGTATATGGTCCTTTGAGACAATATAGGTAACCATATTTACTACTGAGCCAAAACTGCCTTTTATAGCTTCATCAAGTTACGAGACTTCAAAGTAATGAGATATATGTATCTTACATAGAGAAACTATCCTGGGTTCAGGATTAAATTTTGCTTACTTTGGCCCTTGGCTCACTCTGACATTATAGATACATTCTAGTTTAGAGAAAGAGTAAATATTTCTCTCACCAAGCAGTGGTTTTGTTAACATCAGATCTTAAGATAAATGCTGGATTTGTGATACATGGAGTAGAACTTGGAGAAATTGCCCAAGGTATGGGGGGAATGTAAGTCATGCCTCCCCAGTGTATCCAATAGATTTCACTTCCATGTGCATATGTAAACTTTTAACTTCTGTTTACCTATAATTATCACTTAAATGAAAAATTCCTCTAGACTTCTAAGGCAGACATGTACATGTACATATACAAAAAGGTCAAAATTCTCAGGACTGGTATGAAATGTATGATTGCAAGGATCAAGAATACTGAATCCCAAGATTACCCTTTGTGTCTGTTCATGTTCTTCATCTTTCTGTTGTGGATAAGTAGCTAAATGTAAATAGTGTTGTGTTATTCAGAAAAATAGCCCCTTTAGAACATAGTCAAATATATCTGTCAGCATCCTGGTTCTAAAAGCTAGAAAGACTTTTTCACAAATAATGTCACTGAGGTTAGGTGCTTTATTTCCCCCAGCCCCAACTGTGCACTGCATTTGGTATTTGGAGACAGATAAAGAATAATACAGGAAGACCTGACCTAAAATAATGCTAGCTACTACATGTAAAGTCAAGCAAGGAAAATGATAGGCATCACCAATCATGAATTAGTATTTTATTCTGTATGTCTGAGAATGCCCAAATTAATTGTGGTGGTAAGGAGAGGTTTGCATAGACAAATTATTTCAATGTTAATTTAGGAACAAACTGGCTCCTGGAGTGCCGGGGAGAATAAATTGCACCTTAACCAACAGAGGGCAAGGCTTCAGAAAACCCTTCTGAGAATAACCCTTTATATGTACAGCCTCAGAGAAAGCATGTCTGCTACCTTGTCCAGTGCTAGACAGTATCATTATGTAAAGTGAGAGGAGACAGCTGGTCCTGCTGTCAAGGAGACTTTCCTCAGCCCTGTTAAAGGAAGCCAGGCAAAGTGGCTCTGGAAGAGACCCACTGAAAAAGGGAAAGATTTGGGAGATAAAAATGTTTTAATTTGTCTTCCTGTTTGGAGGGCTCACAAGAGAAGCTATGGAGGCGTCTAATCATAAGCCAGAATTCAACAAGCTAAAGGCCTCCCAATCTTTCTATGTTTTTATGCTCCTGAAAACTACACTCTGATGTGGCTTTCTGTGCAATGGAAACCCACCTCCCTTTCTTCTTTCCCATGGACACAAACATACCAAAGATGGATATTTTTCTGTGCTTCCTGCTGACTGCCTTTAATGTATCCCACAATATTGTTCTGCAAGACATGCAATGTTGTGGAAATACAGTGCTAGAATGCATGCAGTGTCCATGCACCTTACTAGCCATCATTGCCTTCTCCTACGTATCAAGACTGTGATTAATATTCCTTAACTGTCCCACATTGCAGTCTGAAACCAGCCAAATGTGAAATAAAGAACCAAAAGGAGGAACGTGCCCATTTTATCCACCAAGCAAAGTTTTATCTGACTTGAAGATGAAGAATCATGGGAATAAAGAATCTACAGTGCTCACTGAGGAAGCACATACATTTGCATACAAAAAAGAAAACCTAAAAAGTTTTGAGAATCTTAAGAGAGAAGAAATCCCAGGAAGATTTTGAAGCTAAGATTAGAAAGCCAGAACCCAGTGTATCTTAGAAACATGTGCAGGCAAAACTTGGGGTGTTTTTATAGCGTAGTCTTAACGGGGTCTACAGCAGAGGAGACCGACTTACTACAAACTCTGGGACATACACTGCCTAAGGCCGACATAAGCCTTGTAAATATGATCAGTCTCTTTTAAGTTAATCAGACATTATTACAACTGACACACTATCATTTTCCGCATAATACATGTCAAGCATATTGGCCTGACTACACTCAACGCACTACTATATTCGGCAAAGCCAGCAGGAAAGTAAGGACTTAATGAGTTTTGACCAAGTGACTTTCACCAAGTAGGGACAAACTCATCATTGGTGAAAGGAGGAGCAGCATGTGGATTTCATTCACAGATGTCACAGTTGTAAGTGTAAACTGTGAAATAAAAAGAAACAGAGGCTCAGGGGAGATAAAAAAGTAGGTCCTTCCCATCCAATCCATATTAATTATCTCCTCTTAAAATTGAATATAAGTAGCGTATTGTAATCTCAGTATACAAAGAGTAAATGAGATATTACCACAGGCATGTGATGGTCCCTGAAGACTGACTCTTCAAGATTTAAAACAGTACCAGAGAGATTGTAAAAAAGAGGAGGAAGAATGTCTGTTGAAGAAAAAAGAAAAAAGGATCTCTGCTTGAGGGGAATGACCAAAGGATTATAATTTTTCAGTTAGTGAAACAGAGCATCATATTGATTGCTACAGAGTTATGGTACCATCTCACTCCCTGACAGCTTTGGGCATGATGAACTACACCACCTGGAACATGCCACAAGTGATTCAGAAAACAAATTAAAAAGCAGCTTTTGATGGGACATTCAAGGTGTTGGGTATTGTCTACATTATCCATACAGCAGCGTATCATGAAGATGTTGCCTGATACCATGAAGCATGAGGCCATGGCATTGTCTTGCAGAAGAAGTCTGAACATGAGGAGGAATTAAGAGTAGTCTGGACAAACTGATCTTATGTGCTAAGCTAAATCTTTTTTTCAGTTCATCCTTGTAGTCACTGGTTTGTCTGGATATGATCAGCGTTCACTTATATGAGTTGCCAGAATCAGGTTAACAACAGCCCGAAGTGCACAGGGCAATGTGATTGATGTTACAAGTATTTTATATCTCTGGTTTAGCTGGTGTTTTATTTCATTGGCAGGCAAGTAATTTACATTTTATATCTGTTACACTCAAAGTTTATCTATTACGTTGCCCTTTGCATGGTACTGGCTGGCCTAGGCAATTCTGCGTAGAGGTTCCCTTTTCAATTACTCTTACCCATGCTTCAGCTATGAGATTTGAACAGAAAAAGAGGCAACCGAAGTGAACTTTATAAAAAGTGTTGGATACCTTTGGCAATCTCTAGCATTTATCTTCTGAGAAATTTAAAGCAATTTGACAAAAATGAGTGTGTTACAGGTCCAGCTATCTAGTAATCATGAGCTTTATCCATGCTTTTATTGCATACAGGGAGGGAGATGGAGGCACTGAAAGGTAAAGTAACTTGATTAAGACCTGTCTAGAAATGAGCATGAGGAGCAAGGCAGGAGCATAGGCAGGAGGGGCTGTGCCATTGAACCTGGGGGTAGACACCGGGACCTTTTCAGTCTAGTTCTGTCTTTGTCAGTGCCTACTATGTGAACTTGAAGAAATCACCTGAGCTCTTTTTTACTGTATGTGGGTTGGGAATACCTTGTATTGTAGGAATACCTATGCACCCCCTTGTAAAACGTTTGAAACCTCTGGTTTAAAAAAATGATGTGTATCAAAACATGCTTATTAACAGAATTACTCTTTCTTAGCCAGAGCACCTCTCCAGAGACTCTCATGAAACTTAACATTAGTTTATTGCAAAGAGTTGTACCAAGCTGGTTTAATGTTATTATCTTTTTTTTTTTGTCTGTTTTTCTTTCTTCCTTTCTCTCTCTTGTTGGTAATGGGCAGGTGAGAAACCCCACCAATGCAGCATCTGTTGGCGCTCCTTCTCTTTAAAGGATTACCTAATCAAACACATGGTGACGCACACTGGCGTGAGGGCATACCAATGCAGTATCTGCAACAAGCGCTTCACCCAGAAGAGCTCCCTTAATGTGCACATGCGCCTCCACCGCGGGGAGAAGTCCTACGAGTGCTACATCTGCAAGAAGAAGTTCTCCCACAAGACCCTGCTGGAGAGGCATGTGGCTCTGCACAGTGCCACCAACGGCACGCCTGGAGCCACCGGCACCGGCGCAAGGGCTGTCCCTGCCGGGGTGGTGGCCTGCACGGAGGGGACCACGTACGTCTGCTCTGTCTGTCCAGCTAAGTTTGACCAAATCGAGCATTTCAACGACCACATGAGGATGCATGTGTCAGATGGATAAGTAGAATCTCTCTCTCTCTCTTTGTTATGAACAAAAAAATAGAAACAACAAAAAAGCTATGGCACTAGAATTTAAGAAATGATTTTTGTTTTGTTTTTACCTTTATTTTCCTCCTTTTTTTTTTTGGGTTCGTTTCGTTTTGTTGTTTTTGTACTACATGAAGAACTGTTTTTTGCCTGCTGGTACATTACATTTCCGGAGGCTGGGTGAATAATAATTTTCCCAGCCTCCCTTGGATGGTGGCCTTAAGGCCAGGTAGTGCTTCATGAGCTCCACTGGTTGGATCTCTAGCTACTGGCCTCTAAATACAACCCTTCTTTACTACAAAAAGCAAACAAAAAAAAACCCACAAAAAAAATAAAAAACAGACAGAAAAAAATAAAAAAGAAAAAAAAAACAATTTCTTTTTTTCTCACTTGTGAAGAGCACTACAAAAAAAGAAACAAAACAAAATATATTACAAATCTACAAGGCCTACTGTCGTTATAAGTGCACCGCTCGCAGTGTTTCAATGGACATAATTCACAATGCTGACCGCTTTTGGACTTCACAGTATCCAGTTAGAACTGTGGAATATTTTGCTTCTGGTTGAGCAGCAACCAGAGGAAACAAGGCCCTGCTGGTTTCCACCACGTGTCTGCTTTCTCACACACACACATCCACAAACACACGAAAGGGCTGAGGGGAGTGCAAGGCAGTGTGGTTTGGATAGTGTGGAGTCCCTGCAGGGTGAGGAAGAAGAATCAGAGGTTCCTCACCTGGATTCTCCTCCATCCCACGCTCTCTGGCGCACCCTCCCCGCTGCTTTTCCCATACCACCACCACCTTACAGCAGAAACAAGAAGATTCAGACAACGAGCAACGGTGGCTTTTTTGTAATTTATTCAGTGTCTTCGCTGAGCCCAAGGCCTCAGCACAATCAAGAGGGACTTTCACAGAAGGCAAAGAGAAACACAGAGGAAAATCAAAGATATCAGAAGTTGCAACCTATGGATCTAGGTACAAGAGAAGGGTTAGTTCCCACAATCTTTGCAAAAAAAAAAAAAGTTGCATCAGGATTTATTCTTGTGGAAGAAAGGAATAGAGGGTGGGTGGGGAGGGGAATAATAATTAAAAAGAAGAGTTCTTGGGACTTTTTTAATTCAAAATTTTATAGAGGGGCAAAAGTGACGTTTACCAGACAGAATGCTGATTTTTTTAATATATTTACAACAGTATTTGTGTAAAAAAAAACAAAAAAAGTGAGATTGTTAAAAGTAATTTTTCTTTGTTTTCTTTTTTGTTTTGCGTACACTGCCACTAATATCTTCTCTTTTATTATATATATGAATATATATAAATATATATTTTATTTTAAATTGAGACTGTTAAGGTTAGCTAACCTGCTTCCAGATAGAGGGTGGGAGGGGAGATGATCTTGATTTTTATTTTAAAAAAGAGGAAGGATGTTTCTTAATTTTCTTTTCTAGTATTAGTCTCTCTCTTTTCTAATGGAATCAAGAATTACCTGGGTCGATGAGGGGCTCTGTGAAGTCATCTGTGAGATTATCTACTAGAGTTTGTGCATCCTGCAGTATCATTTGAACTGCTACTTTATTTTTTAACTACATAGTTTTCTTTTTGGCTCTTACCAAGGTTCTGTTGTTTCCTTTTTTAGTTCCATCTCAGAATTTATTTCTGCTGAAGGGCAGTTCCTTTAGAGAAAGAGATTTTTGTAGCAATGTTCCCTTGGTTTGGGGGATGATAGAATCTGTAGTCTTCTCTTATTATTATTTGAAAAAGTAATGAAAGTTTTGGAAGTGTGTAATAACAAGGATTTCCCTTCTTTTTGGTCACTGGACAAGAATTAATCTGCTGTATTGTTCTCTCATCCCTGCCTTGCTCGCTAGAGAGCTTCCATATTTGTGTGGGAATCTGATCCTGCCCCTGGTAATTTGTGCTGATGCCAAAATATCTTAAAATGTTACCATTGCAAATAATCTTCCCTTCTTCATTTGCAAAAACATCTAACTGAAGGGCCACATCCCCCATTCTCTGCATATGAAAAGCTATGCAAGGAATGTAGGATCAGTGTGAAAGATTGATTCCTGATCTGCAGATATATGTTGGCGGTTTGTATTTTGTTTTATTGTCTTTGGGCTGGCGTTCTCCCTGGTCGTCTTCTATGTATCTGCGTGAGAATTTTTCCCCAAAGCCAACTCCCAAAGTACACATGGGTCCTTAGTTCAGTTGGATCAGTGTCTGACACTATCTTCGTCTTGCTTGAAATCCATAGCTAGGATTTGCACCAGCTGCACTCTGGACTTTATATTTTAGGCAGAGAAGAAGCACCTAACAAAAATATGCAAAAAGGAAAAAAAAGAAATATGGCTAGTTTAGCTTCTACTTGTGTCTATATTTAAATTAAGCTTTCTTAAGTTTACAAAACTTTGCTTGTGAACACTGAGCATTTCACATGAGACATTCTTTTATGCTGGACAATTTTCTAACTGTTGACTTGATAGATCTCCAAATACAATTTTGCGTGTTCTTTACACCTGCAGCTTCTGTCAGATGTCTGTGATGCAGCACAGTTAACCTCATTGCTATGTTCTACACCTGTTCCATTACTCATTTATTTTGGGGAAAAAAAACCTGACAGGTGATTTCAGTCTCAGAATCTTTCTGTATCCTGCAAGGTATTGTTCAGCAGATCCTAACTGTTGAAGCCCTGATGCTCAGCTGCAGTAGGCAGCCTAAAGAGACTTTGAGGTGAGTGCCACAGCAAATGAGTTTCTTATATGGTAACATCTTTTTTTGTTACCAGTTTGTTTGAGTAGTTCAAGGGGGCTGGAGAAGGAGAACAAGTTAGTTAACAAATATTGTTCTCACAACCACGCTGGCAAAAGCAGTGCTGAAGTGTAAACCAAAAGGTGAAAAGACAAATCCTAAGATATGGAGAGGGAGAACTAATATCTGCCGTGTAGAGATGCACTATATCTGTGCAGAAAATAAAGTTGCTAGAGACAAGGGTGTGAAAGAAAATGGAGAAGATGAACCTATGCAAAAGGACTGAAGGTCTTCTCTGAGGAAAGGATTTTTTTCTGAGATCTTTAGTATCAAAGAGTTTGGTGTTCTTCCATATGAGGAATTAATGAAGAATTTTCCTATCTTAAAAATCTGTAGCTGCTCATTTGTCATCTGAGGCCTGGGGAAAAGCTGTTTAATTTGCCATTGTTAAGTCTGGTAAGCAATATTTGAGATGTAGCATGTTCTGGAATATGATTCTGATACCAAAAGAGATATGCCAGTACCCTTGAAATAAGAATCAGGGTTTACATCCACCAAAATCCAAATACTATGATGTTTAGAGAGAAAAATCCTATCTAAATTTTAATTCTTCAATTTTCAACCTTCCTAAATCAAAGAAGTGTCATCTTTGACATGCAAATTTATTATGGGACCTAATAAATTTGAAGTGAATTAAAGATATGAATGAATGAATGAAGGCTGCCAATTAAAAAAAGTAACCAACTTCTTAAAGTAAAGCTAGGACATACCATACTGAATTCTAAATCACTTGTCAAAGAGTTTAGGCCAAGATCTTCACAAATGGCTGCCTGAAATATAAACTGATTTTGTTGAACTTCCAGGCTCAAAATTTAGTCACTTGATTTTGTAAAGCATGGAGTGACTTGCAGCATGACTGCAAATGTAGCTGAAAGAGCTCATCAGATCACCTGTTTAAGTGCCCTTCTGTGAACTTAGGAGCTCAAACATAGAGACCCTTTTGTCTTTCAAAGTGTTAAATTCTTTTAAATAATGCTTTCTCCCATCTCTTGAGATATTTATTTAGGACTTGGAAACAGCTACAGTATCTGAATGTTACAGGTATCTTCAAGCTTCATGTAATGCTACACTGTTCCCTAGCAGAAAGAATACCTGTGGTAAACTAGCAGTCACAATGATCTACAGACTGCTCTTGACAGTGTTTGAGCAGATCCATCTTGGTATGCTTGAAAGGCTTCCTTCAAAATGCTTGATAAAGTGATATAGATGAGAAAGAGCAGTCCGCAGCACGCATCCCTCTGATGGAGCATGCAATATCCTGCATTCCTTGAGCCTGATTCTCATTTTCCCTAAAGCTCTCTTTATATTGCTTTGGCAATGGAAAAGGGCATTAAGTAGGACATAAATTTAAGCATACAAATCAAGGCCTCTCTGCAAGGCAAAAGTGCAATAAAGAAAGCCTTGGAGTAAATGAGAGGTAGGTGCCTTCTCTTACTGCTGCTGAGGCTGATTAAATCGATTGAAAATGTAGGATTGGCCAGAGCAGATCTGCCCTATGGTCCACCTTGCCCAGTATTCTGTCTCTGACACGTGGCCAGTTACCAGTGATTTGGATGAAGATGAAAGACCCATGTTGGATAATTATGAAGTAATAAGCCTAAGACAGAAGATGTATTGTAATCCTCATTAGCTATGTATCTGCCTATAACCTAAAGACATAATAATTTATGGCCTTAACTTTAGAGGATAATTCTCATTATCCTCTAAAGATCTACCTTATTAATTGCTAGGTGGCCCCAGTGCTGTCCTGTGGAAGTGAGTTCCTCAGGTTAATTACTAACTTGTTGAAATTACTCCTTTTCAGGTTAATTTTGTTGCTGTTCATTGAAACACCCGTATTCTTATATTATGTGAAATCATAAATCAGAGAACCAAAATTTTACTTCTCTTGCCCATTCCACTGAAGTCTGCCTCTCTGGGAAATCTGAGTCCCCAAGGAATGCAGGGCCACAGTGTCAGTCTCTGCTGGTAAGGAAGGTGTGCATGTGCATGTCTGGGGTGTGTGCATTAGCAAGGTTCTCCTACAGTGATCTCTTGCAGAGGGCTAACAAGTACTACTCGTAAATAATAGGAACATGCTAGTAGAGTACACCAATTTATAAATTTCAATATGATATTTCAGTCTGGTCCCTCCTCCCAAAAAACTCCTATTAACTGTCTCTCATAAGGGAAATAGGTACAGGTATTTTGTAGGAGTTACTCAGGGGACACTTTCTCAGCAACTGTCATGCTTCCACTAGGCCTACTTCTGGCCCATGCTGTTAGTTACTTTCAAAACCAGGTCAAATTCACAGTAACCTAACAGGGAAGAGTGGCATTTAATTGACTTTCTATGAGAATGAGAATTCCCTTTGTTCTAAGATCAGAAAATCCAGGTGGTACCGATTTTTCTTCTTTTGATTTCTTTTTCATCCAAAAGAGAGTTGAGTAACAATCCACATACCATCAGTCCCAGCACTTCTTCCCAACCCCAAACTGATTGATTTCGGATGACCTTGTGCTACTTGACTAATGCTGGACCGTTCATATGGTGGAGGAACAAATCTCTTGCCTTTAGTATTATGCTGGCATGTCCTGCCTCTCTTTGTAATGAACACAAATCTCATGCGGAGAAGGTCCAAAACATACTATTCGCAGGAGTGTTGAGTCCAACCCAAAATCAGAAGCACCCAAACCATTTCAAACACAACCAGGCCTTCAGAATGCCTAAAACCATCGATCTGTGACCCTTCTGACAGTCTTATGCTAAGGAAATAATCCAGCTCTCACTGCTGAAGGTGACTTACTGCTCAAAAAGAAATACAATAACAAATTAGCACCTGCTGGCTGTTCTGTCAAAGAACACTAGACCTTGGTAATTCATCCCTTTCAGTACCGCATCCAGCTCCTCTGAGCTATTGAAATAAAACTGATAGAAATGAATCAGCAGGTAGCCTAACTGAAGCAGAATCTGATCAGCCTAAGGCAAGATAGCTGCTTTTCACATCTGCTGATTTGTTTTTTTACTGGCTGTGAAAATTCTTGAAGATGTGATGTGATGAGAACTTGGCCCTGAGAGGCTCTGAGCCTCCTCTGTTCCCAGGAGACGTCACTCAGTAGGATCTGGCCCCTAAGTGATCACAACTGTGCTGAAGAAAAGCTATGGGATAAACTACAGATAATATGTTAAATCTGGAGTCCTGAGTTTGTAAATGCAATGAAAACCTTTTCCAGTGCTTCAGTGTTCCACTGATGGAAACCAAAATCAGGTAGGAAGGCCTTGCAGAGGAGCAGATACTGAAAGTGCCAAGTTTCTGCAGCATCTCCAGTAGGACAGGAATTTTAACTATGTGTGTATTCTTAAAACTAACTCAGACAAAAGAAAAAGACGGTTTATGTTTTCTTTAGCATAAGACAGAGAGATTGGTCCACAAGGGAGGCACTGACTGGGAGGCAACCTGTCTGAAAAATAAGAATGCTTTACTCTCTCAGAACTACTGTTGTGAAGCACAAGGGGGAAATCTTTGTTTTGTTTTTCTAAGAAAATATGTAAATGAGAAACAAGATGTGTTAGGAACAGTGTACATCCATCTAATTATTCCCAGTGCTGATAACTAATCAACTGGATTAGTGCCTCTAGGAACAGAGAAAATGTTATACATTCAATGTTTCTGTTTCTGATCCCCCCCCCAATAGATCAGGAGTAACTAAGATGAAAACAGTAGAGTTACACAAATGCAAAATTTTGCTAAATGAAAGATTTGTTTCCCTGTGTATGTCTGCTTGTATCTGGACAAATTTCCACTCTCTAATAATGTTTATAATTACTAGAGTACTGTTAGATAATTTTATTTAAAACTTACATTTTTAGATAAAAAAATACAAAGTTAATTACAAATCAGTATTTTTTCATTATATATTTGGCAATGGTGCTGGCTGCTTTTTGCATTTTAACCTCTACAGTAGTGCTTGATCCCCAGGCGTTATGAGAGAGTCCAAGTGTAGGAGAAGCAGAGTTGACTGATCTACTGTGAATAAGGTAAAAAAGAAAATTGGACCCATAGTGTGCTTTAAGTCACTATTCATGTTGCAACTGGTAACTCAGCTGAAGAGTTTCTGGGTTTACTTTAAAATACAAGGAGTCCAACATATTCTAAACATAATTCTAGCAAAGTCACACCAGGAAAAGAATTAGTCATGTTTTATAAATGCCAGTTTCCCCAGGAACTGTTCATTAAAAGCTTTTAAAATAATAAGAGGCCAACTCAAGATATGCAGAACTCTGCTACTCTAACATGATTCTTTCTGTTCTACATGATCACAGTTTCCACCACCAGAACTAAGTCTTCTTCACTAACTGACTTCCTTTCCCCGCAGTCAGTGAACTGAGATTTTTTTCAACAGCCACATTTGCCCAAGGAAAACTCTATGTTTCCGCTGGGAAAAGGAGTGTAACATTGAGGTAAGCATACCAAGAAGGTCTTCCAAACACTCTGTTAACTGTATTTTAACCTTCCAATTTACACATTTGTTCTCAACTATTTTTAAAAAAGCAGAGAGCAGTAAGGTACTTCTTTGAGAAGCAAATACACTACAGCCTCATATACAGTTACTGCTGTAATTATATATACAACTACATACACAATTACAGGCTTTAAACAGAAATGCATCTGAGCAGTATGGAGTGTACCTAACGTTTTGTATCTGTAGCAAAGTTTCATCTAAAACATTTCCTTCATACGAAACGTGTTATATCGTGTTTTCCTGTTAGAGAGGGTAAGGAAGAAGAAAAGAAGTATTAGTGTGAGGCATAGTGGTCTGTTCATATTGGATGGCGCTTCTCAGCTGTTTCTTACCTTCAATTACAGCTCCAGGTTTGGTCATTTTCCAAAGTGATATCCTCCCTTTTGATTGGGTTGATTGGCATCAGCTCCCTGTAAAACCCTGGAGTGTAAATCCCTCATGTAAACCAAATTAATAATATGGGGTAGGGCTGTGTGATTTAACTACTGACTCCAGCCTCACCAATGCCAGTGGAATTAGAGAGAGAAATCCAGTGAAAAGCCACTTCTCAGTGACAAACTCTGTTACTTATTTCTATCGGTGCAACCTGTATTGGCACTTTGGGGATTGCACGTGTATCGCTAGAGATAAATGTAGGCCCTTTAATTGGCTTAGCTGTGATTTATTTTAAGAAAAACTCATTCTAACAATATCCTTTTGCTGCAGCACTATCATTATACAAACAAAAGAACTGCCAATATCCCATCATGTGTGAGAACTTCTATCCAGTTCACCCCATAGGGACATTCTTGTTTCCACTCTTCATGCAAACTTTATTAGCGCTTGATCCCACTTTGTGCTGCAAAATTTCATGCACAGTCACACAGCCGCACTCCAAGCATCTCTCATAAATGCTCTATGTCAGGTTGGGCTTAGGTATGACAGTAGCCCATATGCTTTCAGAAGGTCTCTGCTGGGACTTACCCTGCTGGAAAATCTGGTACCGGCACAGCAAAGCATTTGTTGCTTTGGGTGTTTTTCAGGCAGAACTGCAGACTTCTACAGGGTGCACGCTTTGTACAGTTGACTTGTTAGTGATTTTTTGCCAAGTTCACAAGTCCTATGACACTTGAAGAGAGTGCAGAGCTTGATTAGATACTAATCATTGTGCTCAACTGTCCGATTCTGCAGTGTCCCATTCCTACAAAATGGAAAGGTATCTTTCTGAGATCTATACATTTAATTAGGCACCTTTTTTATTTCACTTTTGTCCTTTTCTTTTTGCCACCTGGGTATTGCCATGTTCTTTGGTGAACCTCATAGAGTCCTCTAGAAGTTCAGTCCCCACATTGAATATACTGTTTGACTAGAGAGGACCATCACATTCAGGAAGCAGGTTTACATTCACCCAGCTGCCCTAAAATAGATCACAACTTTCTTCCTCTCACTTCTCCCATGAAGTCCTTTACTTTCATTTGTCACATGTTCTGTTGGTACCTATGGGATCTTAGAATAAAACCAGATGACATGGCCTCTGTGTGTGTGTACAGATGTATGTGTGAGTATGCATGTGTATGTGTGCACACGTAGGTAGATAGCTGTCTCTTTCTGGCTTTACAGACAGGTTGCTAATGAGTGTGTGGTCATGCGTGGTTCAGAAAAGGTTTTAGATGAAACAATGGTTACAACATTAACTGTGGGGCATTGACATGAATCTATATAAAAAATGAATCTAATAAAAAATAAGTACACTACTTTCACAGTATACATGCACACATATATTCATAAATCACACTCTGTCAGCCAAGTGCTCTTAACTGGATGTTTGCCCAAGTAAGATGTTTGCCCTCATTCAACACGTGACACTCAGATTTGGTGCAGTGTATTTTTGTGAGTACCCAATCTGAAGGGAGGGGATGAAGTGTGCCTGTCAGAGCCTTGTATGGTCTTTCAGCCACAAAAAAAATAAAACAGTCTAGTTCAGCAGGCAAAGGTGGGCATCCATTGCGGGTGACAGCTCTGGAATGATACTGTCGATTTCAGTCACTCATTTCCATTTAATTTCAACATGTTTACCTGACAAAGGAATAAAACCCAAGCAAAATAATCCAACTTGTCTGTTCACTCCTCTTAAAAAGAACAGTAAAAAATTACAAAGTCTCTTTTTTACCAGAGACTCCAGACTAGAGTCTGGAGTCTTTAGTATCCAAAGCACCATATCAAACAGCTCTTTCCCCACCTCACGTACTTTGAAACATGTTGATTATCTTTAAATAAATATCTTTACAAGTAATCTGAGTAATCCATTCCAAAGCTGCAGTCACTAACAATTATCAATTAACTTTCTCTACCTTGGTCAATGCCGAAATCTTTCCAGGAACATAGCTAGTGTGTCTAGAAAGCTAACAGATTGTCAGGAGGAGAAGAAATTGGTCAGTGAGACTATTCAGTATGTAATACATGAGAACTGCAGGATTTCTAGAACTTGTTTTATGCCCATTTAGTTAGTGGGATGAATAAGTACATTTAGCTACAGCTGCCCATTTTGGTATCATGTTGGCCCTAAAAGTAGCATTTTATTCTTTTAACTTTTGCCTGTTTGGGGGATTCTCCTTGTCCCAGAAAGGGTAATTGGAGATTTAGGGGAGGGTGGTTTTCTTTCATTTTAACTAATACGAAGTTGAGTAAATGTTATTCCTCTTCTTAGACTGGTGGCATTTCCCATCCCTTTTTGCATAATGTGATAAATGCAACGATTTCAGCTGGTTGATTTTGGGGTGAGGTTTTTATTTTGATTTGGGGTTTTTCTTTGGTTAAATGTACATTGTCTCTCTGTAGTCAAAATGTCTGTGACTGTAACAGTATGTATTTCTTTTACTGGAGAAAATAGACTTTTTGGGTTTTGTTAACAGTACTAGTGACTTTGTGGAAAATGACAAGTTGCTATTTAGATCTGCTTAGTTAAGTACAGTACACTACAATACAGTATTTCTGAAAGCTAGAACATACAGTACACCATATATATAGCGATTCTATATCAATATATATACATAGTATAATCATTTAACTTTTGCATCTGCCTATGATCATAGAAAAATAATTTTCACATGTATCATTCACAACCCAATCAACTGCTGCATCTATTTGAAGCATTTAACAATCATTATTACAGCTCTAGTGTGCTTTTTCATATTATTGGCTTCTTTATTGTCTTTACAAATATTTTTTTCAGGCTTTTAAAAATCTTTATGTAGCAAGATGTAGGAAAGTAATTTTCTTTAAGAAAAGATAAAACAGTATTAGGCTCTACAAAAAGTTAGAGATTGTTCCCTGCTACCCTTTCATATCAGAAGAACAATCAAGACAATTAAGGTTATCTATTAGCTCTCTTCTAAGATATCCTCTTATTTCATTTGTAAAATTCTATGTCAGACTTTCCTCTTCCATTCCTAGCCTTGGAGGAAGATCCCACAAGTGGTCTTTCACTCTTTCCAAGTCCTGTTTCTTTGAAGTTTTAAGATTTCCTAAAATTATCCTACATGAGGTAGAAGAAATACTATTCTCTGTACAGTTATGCTAAATGTGGCCAGTGGATTTTTGCTGGGAATTAGATTAAAAATGCCTCCATCCACTGCTACTAATATATTCAAATTGTATCTTTACTTATCCACTTGATCCACCCTTTTTCAAATGAAAACAGCCTCTGCAAGTTTGAGTTTCAGTTCAAAAGTTTTCCAAGGTGAATGTTGCCTTTGTCATCTTTACACCACATTGCTGTTGATTTTGAATTTTGGGTTAGTCCCACTAGATTTTAATTGTCACCACAGAGCTGCTGAAAAAAAAAATGTCACTAGGCATATGTCAACATCTAGATCCAAATAACTCAGTGGAATCTTGTTGACACCCAAGCATTATGGCTTTGGTTGTCCTTTCTGTATTCTCAACTTGCAACAGATGGCCCAGGCAGCAAGGCTAGATCCAAACTTCATGAGAGTGCAAACTTTTGAGAGAATGGGAACTTACGTTTGCGTTTCTAGTTCAGATACATCTCAGCTGACCTTCAGTCCTTTGATAGATAACGTATCACTCCTAAATGAAAATGTGCAAAGTCGAGTGGATGAGGGTTGTGGAGGAGGTATTCATTATGTCTCATTTCTCCTAACTGTGAAGACTGAAAGAAATGAGAGATGGTCACATCAATTACAAACTATGCTTTCACTGAGAAGGAGGAAATCTGCGAATCAATAAACTTAAAATTTATTTTGGAGTGGTAAGAGAGGGCAAGAGTTACCTATGCCATATCTTGGGATAGTGAGAACTTCAAGCATGGGAATTATCAAGTGTTGGCATTCCTTACAGACTCCTGTCATCTGCCATTTGCACTTCCATGGAGGCCGCTACCACATCCTTTTTCTTTCTACTTACAGTTTAAAAGTTATGGTCTTCCAGCAGTGATTTCTAAGTCTGGCTTTTCTTTATTTTGTATCTACTCATTCGTAAGGGAAGGAAGAGGCTATTCTCTCAATATTAATTACCCAGGTAACAAAACTAGATTACCCTTATTATCATGAAGGATGGGCTTTGTCCCATTAAGCCAAACAGGTGCCATTTCCCAAATTAATTCCAGTTAGCTGCTGCAACAGAGTGCTGATTCAGTGGTCCACATTTTCAGACCATGGTCTTCGCCTTTCCCTTTGACTGAATGCTGAATCATACATACTTTTGTAAAGAGTGTTCTCACTTCACTGAGAATGCCTGATCATTTAAATGGCTGCGTACCCATTCCACGCTTCCCCTGCTAATCCTTTGTAAGGTTCAGTAATTAATTTAGGATAATTACTAGTTTAATGTGTTTCTTGATTTAACTTCTTTGTTGCCTTTTATTTTTCCTAATGCTTTTTTAAACACCTCAGTTCATTTTGCATCTTATACAGTTTACAGTTTGTATTTTTAGGCTAAGAAATGGTTTTACGAACAGGATGGTACCAAACAGGTAGATTATCCACACTAGAGATTGTACTTTTAGAATGCAGTGTGTACAGATACAATTGCCTAAGGGAAAGTGAAACTAACAAAATAATCAGCTGGTGAACACTATTTTAACATATCTTTTACATAAAAGACAGTCAGTCATTTGTGAATCCAGAAATCTTGCTTTTTTGGAACATGTATCCTTTCTTTCTCGTTCTCTGAAGAAATACTTGGTCTTGAGTATTGCGATGTTCTAAGAAACTTGTTTCATATGTGCATATTTTCTGCTTGTCTAAGGAGAGAGAAAATGGAAGGTCATGCTGGCTTTACAGTTTTATAGATTCTTGCATTGGACACTTACCTTGAATAATATGAGTATCAAGGGAAGATTCTGTCCAAATATTAGCTTTATTCTAGCATATAGTTTTCATTATTACTTTTGTTTTCCACTTCCTTGTAGACTAGGTAGACCTCCAGGGCTAATGCAAGCCATGGTCTCGTGTTTGTGTGGTCAACAGTGTTTATATTCAGCTCCTTTTTGCACTTCTTTTCTGTGTTATATAGCTTTTGAGGAACACAACAGTTGAAGTAGGTAACACTGTCACCACGAGAGGGAGAACCTTGTACCAAGAGAATGTTGCTCTATGCTACTGTGCAGGGACAGAAAGGGATTTTAGAGCTCTTCACTGCAAGGTTGAATTAAGAGAGTCCCCCATCTGCGGGGTGCTTGCACCAAAGACTGGGGGGCTCCCAGGAGAGAAGAATGCTTGAACTCCATACAAGGGACTTGCTCTTCACCCATGCCACTTAGAGGAAAAGACTGAATCTCCAGTATATGCTGCTGCTCTTTTTTTAATATATTAATATCTTTTTTAAAATTTATAGTTCCTATTTATTGGTGGAGGAGGTGTCATTCTTTCATTTATTGGAGTCAGAACTACTTGTATCTTGAACAAGTTTTGTTGTCTTTTGGGGTGCCGTGATTCCTTTGTCCTCATGCCAGGATGTAGCTTGGACTGCTGTGAAACTCATAGGGATCCTTAAAATCTGGAATTTATTCCCAGTTTCATATGTGCTCAGCATTCAGTCCCCTAGATCCTTGCTCCAAAGTTCAGATTCAAATAAATACTTACAACGAAATTAAGGAGAAGGTTGGTGGTTTCCCATAAATTCCACCCATAATGAGCTTTTGTAGTCAAATATAAGATTAATAGGCTGCTCAGTTCAGGCAGGATGTACTGCGTGACCTTTCTTGTCAGCATCAGTGAGGTCTATACTTAATCCTGAAAATTGATTGGACCAATACTCTGTAGGCCAAATTGTGCAGGTGGGACCCACGTGCTCTTTTGTTGACTTCAGTGCATTTTCTCTTGACAGAGAAAACATATGTAGTCCTACAGAAAGCTATAGTCCTAAAAACTAGTTTCATATACACCGTTAAAGATGTCACAGGACTGTTCCATATAATTTAGCATAATTTCGTTTCTATTCTTCATAAAACTGACTCAAGATTTTATTTCACTCCACCAGGCAGATTTTGCCTATGTTAAGGGCTGTGTGATTAAAGTTTCTCCCTTCTTGCTGGGAGGCTTAATTCAAAAGAACTATACAGGGAAGGGCAGCTGCTTCCCTTTGAACAAGGCATGGGACTTTTTTGGTCCTGACTCTCATAAACACCCTTAAGTGTTTAATTCCACAAGTATATAGCCTCTTTGGGTTTGTTTGGTGATGGCATGTTTATCTTAAATAATTAAATAGTGAGACACAACAGCCAGTGTAGATATATGACGCACAGCAATCGCTTTTCCCTTATTTCCATCCTTACTGTGTCACTTTTCTATTGCCAGAACAACGTAAAAGTATTTGGGTATTTGGCTATTTGGAATTACTTGATTCTAGGTTTCTTCCTGCTTTACCCAGAAGCGCTCTGACCATACATTTTCTGTAATGGTGATCACATAGTTGTGTGTGGGAAGTACCATTGTTTCTTTGTAATATCAGATTACATTACCCCAAATCCAGAATATACATCAAGCTTTTCACTTTATTTTTAAAAAGTGCTACTGCATTGGGTATGCAGGAGAATGGATGGGAACCCACGTAGTCTAGTGTGAATTTAGCATTTCATCAAACAGGTAGAACACCCTTAAAGTACACGCAACTGAACAGCAAGAAAATTCATCGCTGCTGATTATACTGGCTAAATTGATGTCTGTAGACTTAGTAGCAGAGCTAGCAAGCATTCTCTGTTTTGTGTCTCATGTATGCTCTGGCATGGGACACACCGCTGTAGCTCTGCACCTGGCGAGACTGGGTCTGGTGCTGGCCCCTTGCCATGGCTAGTGATTCCATTGTGCTCTCTTTATCTTTCATGATAGGCTCATTGGTAAAGAGAAACAGCAAAAGTCCTTATGGCCTGGCATTTTTCTGTTTTGGAGATGGATATTTGGGATCCCTGCACCCTTATTTAGATTGTTTCTCTTAGGTTCTTTCCTTACTTCTGTGCACGGGAAATGCTGTTCATCTTTTCTGCACTAGGCTGAAACAGAGTCTATCTGCATGCCTGGAGGTGAGGGCACACTTTATCTTTGCAAGAGAAAGAAAAAGGAGGAACCTGCTTCTCGGTTATCGTTTTATCTGTTGGTGTTTGCTTTTGTTTACGTTCTGGGGTGGGCCGCCATCGTCAACAAGGGACTGAGAGTGGGAGAAAAGGTAGAAGACATGAGGAGGCATGTGCCTGGGCCTAAGTGAAGCAGCGTGCAATATTCCTCTATATACTGACCAATTACAGTGAGATCAGTATAGCAGCAGCAGCATTGCGCTAGTGTGTTCCTTTTTCCTTACATTTCCCTTTCTGGCTTCTCCTTCCCTGATGTGGCCTCTTAGACTGCTTTAGTGGTTCCCCACACTCCTTTCCAGTAGTTACGAGGGTTAGATGGAGGCTCTTGTGGCTGTGCAAACTGAAATTAATCTCCAAACCAGTGAGTACCCCAAAGTCTTTGTGGTGTTTTCCCAAGCGATATCTTAATGAGTGGCAAGCCCTGACATACGTTTTATTTTCTTGAAAGAGATAGATAGGCTAGGGGCAGTATGGGCTGATTGGGATTCAGTAACCTGCTTGCCTTTGTTATTAGTGAGCTTTATTTTGTTTTTCTTGTTTGTTTCTATTTTGAGGTACTTAAGAGCTTATATGCCTGTCATTAAAATTCCTGCTTTTCCCACCATAGTCTTAGAAGGGTGGTGAAAAAAATCCTTTATATATATATATACTCTTGTATTTGCAGGATGGGGGAGGGACTTGTCCATGCAGGTGTGTGTCTGCGTGAGAGGGAGAAAACTAAAGCTGATGTTGATCTGTCCGTTTCTTTTAGGGTGGCCACAGAGAGCTGCCACTTGGAAGAGTTGATTGCACTACAGAACCTGAGCTTGGGCACTGTTAAAATAAGGACTGTATATTGGGAATAGGGAAGCTTTTTAGTTTTTTTTATCTACACTTACACATGCTCTTTGCAAGGTGTGCCCTTGCAAAGTTTGTATCTGACAACTTTGTGTAAAACCACTACTGACCTTTGTGCTGTATCCATTTAGTTCTCTCTTCTTTGTGCAGCCCCACAAACAATGGCTTGTCTCCTTTCTAATTTCTGCCGTTCAACTTACTTTGTTTTCAATCAATGTCCCATCTGCTAATGAGATCTCTACATGGAGTGGGAGGAGAGAAAATGAGGCATGTAGAAGTGTGGCTGGGAGACTGCAAGTCCCCCTTTGTTTTGGGGCATTCATATACTTTAACTGAGAGCTGATTTCTTGGGGGCTAGGTGGGGTGGGGAGGGAGTTTGTGCTTTTTTGGTCTGGATAAGGCTTTTTATTTTTGCACTAAGTATGACTGCACTGCACTGCATTGCACTACTGAAATGTATTTACATGTGGTGGGATTGGAAGGGGCCAATAAAGCAGGAAAGGAGAAGAGAAAGGGGTAGGCACAGAAAACAGGATGTACCGTAAACCTGACCGGGTTGAAAGAGAACTGGGGTTACCTTTACTTCAAGCAACTAGTCAGACACTGAGATAGCTGTATTGGATAGCTTCTGAAAAAAAAAAAAAAAAAGCACTATAATAGAACCTGAAGAGGCATCACAGGTTTCAGGGTGCTACAGATCTTTTCCCCCCTTTTCATAGAGAGTGTACTTTAGGGCTGTGAGAGAGTTAGGAGAACTGCTCGGCATGAAAACCAACATAAGGCTTCAACATCAAGATATGAATTCCTAGTTCATATGTCAAAACTTGCATTGTCAGATGGGACCTCTTCAGAGAGGTTTGACTGTGATTAGCATCCCTTCAGTATATGCATGATCTCTCAGCTCAAGAAGTGAAACAACAAAGCAGACTTGCCAAAGGGGAAGGTCACTGAAAAAAAGCACTTCTTTCTGAGGCTGTTATGGGAACAGTGCAATAAAGGGTCATCCTGAACACTCAATTAAAGGTATTCCAGGCCTTTGGGGCAGAGGGAGCAGGAGGGACATTTTGGACAAGAAAGGATGATGTGAAGTTCCGTACAATAAGGAATGTTCCTGCTTAGGCAAAGATACTGTCAAGCATCTTAAGATCTTCAGTCTGATTTCTGTCCTCAAACATGTAGTCAAGCATTATGAAAGCTTTTGGCTGGAGCCAAATGGAATCCTAAGTTGGCAAGTAATTTTGCAGTCAAGATGCACGTTGGCCGATGCCTTGGTCATTAACTTTGTAGCAAACGTGACGTGAGAAAAAACAGTAGTAATGTGCAACAAGGTCCATCTCTGCTGTAGCTTTTTGTGGCCTATAAACTCTCAAAAGTTTGTGATTAATCTCTTCGGTAAGACTTTAAATACAACTTCAGGCAGAAATTGAAGGATCATGAAAAATGCAGAGCAGCTGGGAGAATAATGTAAAACATGAGTTCATCTGCTTTGGCCCTGTAGTGGAGGGACTGCCTGTCTAATGTACACAGAGGTTTCATGGACAAAAAAGGGGAGACAGTCATCCAATTGCTAAGGAAGGTCTAGAGTAATTGGGTGGTCAGAAATCTATTCATGCCCTGAATTTCTCCTTAGACTTGAAGATAAGACATTTTGGCTTCATTAATGCCAAGGAATAGGTTGTACAGACTTTACACAGAGCTGCACAATGCAAAGTGGATTGCTGTTGGTGTTGGACTTCCTCATAATATACAAGAGGCAGGTCCTGGGTGGGAAGGAACAAGTCTGTCTGAAACCAGGAGAGTTACGAATGTATTTTTCTGGCAAGCTCTGAGTTTTCCATTCTTAGATTCATCCATCCTGGCTTGAAAGACCTGGAAGAGAAGAACTGGAGATATCCCCTGATGTAGTGTTAGATGAACTACTGAATGACTCTTCCCTTGAAAGCAGGCGAGACAGTAGAACATGCAGTCTCTTTCTGAGTCATCAGCAGGAATCCTGTAAGATGAAAACCACTGGAAGGTCGTCTTCCAGTAACAAGGCAGTGGATGACCAACAAAAGCACAGTTCATTTGAGAGCCAGCATAATACAGTGGCAGGAGAGCACCTTTAATTTGTAAAATGGCATTTACTTCTGTAAGAGTAGTGACAGCCACAGAGTCATGATATGGGAAGAAATTAAGTCTGTCTGCTGAAGTTAATTCAGGTTTTGAGCCAACACTCCCCTTTTTTGTTTAGGTGAGTTTTTGTTTTGTTTTCTTGTTTAAGGCAGCTGCATATTTTGCTACTGTCAGAGTGGATTTGCATTGTCAAAGAGGAGTAATGGACTGCTCCAGAGAAAAAGTGAAGCTGAGGGTTTACTGAGCCTGCTGTGTCCAGAGTGCCTTTCCTGCTGTGGTAAAATAAAGAACTTCTGTAGTTTGAGCTGTTCTGGCTGACTGATTGCTGCATATTTCTCCCTTGTGGTATGACCTGATGGCAACCGTATTTGGACAAGGAGAGGAACACTGCATGCTTGCAATGCTGTGATAAGATGCCATTTGCACTAGTTTTTAAAAAGTACTGCAACCTGAAGAAGTGGGCTTTGAGCCATGCTCCAAACCCGGGTTTGAATTCAGCCTGTTTAAATCTGATTCCAGCTGACTCAGTTTCAACAAAACTGCTCTAGTCTGTGTAAACAGGAACCAAATCATTTTTTAAAAGCCAAATTCCAGCCTATGTTCCCACTCAGTTACAGTGCTCGACCAGATCCATTCCTGGTGTGTGATTGTATAGTTTTAATGGCTTTTAAATAACTTGTTCCTTTTTACATGGTCAGTTTGGAACTAGTTTAACTGGAACTGCATTTAAATACAGCAGAATTTTACTCTTTTTTTAGCATGGTACTGAAGCCCCATGTAGACAGTGCTTGACTGAGAAACCAAGGATAACTTGAGGTTTATTTTAAGAAGCCAAAACATATGTTGCTGACTAGAGATGCCGCATAACTTAATGCCCTATTTTTTTCTCCAGCTGGAGTAACATTAACTTCCATAATTCTCCATTTGTCATCCTGCTTCATTGTTGCACCTTTTCTCTTGAATGAAGATCACTCTGGCTAGTGGGCTAGATCCAAAACAGAACTTCCCTGTACTGTTTGATCATCTTGTTTCTGTACTTCTGTTTCCTCGACATTGATGAGCACTACTGAGGATCAGTTTGAGTTTTTGCTGGGTCTTGTGTGGCATAGTTATGGTTCAATAAGATGCCAGTGATATTTCAACATTATGGTAATTTTAGAGCTTACCCTTGAGGAAAATGTTAAGTTTCAGAAGTTCCACGGAAAAAAGAAAATGCCAGGAATCACGATGGAACTTCAATAGCCAAATTTGTAAGGAACGCAATTCTGGTGGCTAGTGATGCTGACATTTACAAAGGCAATTTGAAAGTGATAGAGAGCACATGCTTTCTTATCCCTGCTGAACTAAGAATTTATACTAACTGAATGATCCCAGAGTAACCTGTCAGTGTTCATCACTTTTTCTCTAATGGAGGAGGCTAAACAGTCTGTCACATCACCTTAGTCTGAATTTTCTTCAAGACTGCTCCTAAACGGCCTGCCAGTCAAGTGCCCTCCCTCATTGATCCTACTATTCCACTGGCTGGTGATTTGTCACATCAGCCGAGGTGACCAAGAGATAGCCTTGGCCCCAGCTAGCAGCCTTTTGCCTTTCCTTTCGGTTTTTTATCAAACCAGGTGTGTAATTAGTGGTGAGTAGATGGCGGATCAGCTGTTGCTCCAGGTGACAAGAATGGCAAAGCCACATGGCAACGGAGCTACAGTTGTCCTCAAGGACACTGGTAAAGGCAAACAACTAGGCTCTGATTGCTGGTGTAGTTGTAAACCTACAGCTTCTGCTGCTTGCCCCTCCAAACTTGTTTTGGTCAACTATGCTGTTGCCCTCTAATATGCTTTGTGTGTGACAAAACTGAATGCGGTTGTTCTCTTGTCTGTCTTCTTGCTTCTGCATCACGGATGTGGCACCAACTTACTCTCACAACAAGCCTGAGTTTTATTTTGCTGTTGATATTAACATGTTAATTCTACTGTAGACCAAAAAATACGAAAAGGAAAAGAAATTGGTTTCAAGACATAAAAGACCAGTGAGTGAAAGGTGAAGAATTTAGGAAGCGAAGGTGTGAGAGAAGCAGTGGTTAACTGTGTTAAGTTAGAAATCTCAGAATAGCCTTACCTATTTCTTAACCAATGCTTACCAATCATCCGGTAGTGGGGTTAGATAGCTTTCTTGGCTCATTCGTACTTGTATTCTTATATATATATATATATTTTATTTTTTGTTTCTTTGGTATTGCTGTTGCACATCATGTTGTCTTTTATAATGCCTGATTTTTATTGTATTGTACTTTATCAGTCTGTTTTGTTTTTGTTCTCCTTTTGAAGGATGGGAAAAGTAATCTTTCCTTTTTGTTTTGAATTTTTTGAGAAAAAAATGCACTGGAAGTAAACACAAACACATTTTGCCGTTTGAAAAAAAAGGAAAACACACAGCCACGCAGTGCAAAAGGCTAAGAAAAAACTCCCCTCTTCTTTCTTATGACAGAAGCATCCTCTAAAAGATATGCTAGAAAGAAAACAATCAATCTCAAACAAAAGAAGAGAGAAGCCTCTTTGATCCTAGCTCTACAATCTGGAGTATCTTAGCACAGTGTTTTGTAGGGTCAGGCTCCTAAATGGCCAACAGTCATAAAATCCAGAACCACACAGGGCAAATTCATCCCTGGTGCAAGCAGATGTAATTTCAATGGAGTCAAAGGAGGTACACAGGATGGATTTAGCTACATGCGTGCAAGATACAGCTGCCTTCCCTGTAGTACCTAAGTCCCCACTGCTAGATTTTATTGCTGTTGAAACAGTTGGCCTTTTGGCTGTGTTAACTGCGTAATACCCCTTGAAAGTTGTTCAAGGTAGGCAAAACACTTTCCCACTGAATAAATCAATTCTGAATGCACCTTGGTGTGACGCTTTTTGCCTACCGGCTCTCAGCTGTTGCCCCTTCCCAGCCGCAAACTGATGCGATCTAACTCTGGTTGAAGAGCCTGCCTTTGCCAGAAAAATGGACTTGACTATTAAGCATAGTAAAACTTTTGTGTATTTAACTACTATAGTCCAGAAATGGCCCTTGCACTTTTGAGGCATATGGAAACATCCTCTCTGTCTTTCAAAATGGCAACAGTTCTTTTGCAAGTAAAAGAACACGGCTGCATGCACCCACGTGCGGTCCCTCGGCTCATCGCCCCAAATCCTTCCCAGGCCTTTCTGTGCCCGGCAGTGTCCTGTCTCCATAGTACCTGGTCATTTGAGTGCAGCGGGACAGAGACTTACATTGAGATCAATGCAAAGAGCATACTTTTTAAAAGGCAGATGATTTTCCTGTTATGCCGGCATCTTTGAATCCCCATATCAGCTGATGGTTTTTCCTAGCCTGAGGGCTTTCAATCACTTGTTGAAACATTGGCTTTCTCTGTTTTGTTTTCTAAGGAGGGAATGTGGGGTGGGGAGAATAATGAGGTGTTGTTTGTAACTTCACAGTCCTGATAGTTGGTTTTTATCTTCCATATTTTATGCAAAAACAGACATTATAAGTCAATAAATAATTGTGCCCTAGGTTGAAAGTTAAGTGTTCAGGAAAGGAAAAAAAAATAGTTGGCATTTTTCTACATTTTTGTGAAGACTCTTTTGGAAAGGAAGGGTACATATTTTTGTTGTGTAGTATTTTCTATTTTTGAATGCATTTTCTTGGTACAAGACTGTTTTGTGGAATTTTTTTTCTTTTTGGTGAACACATTATTTAAAAAAAAAAAGAAAAGAAAGAAAAAACTAATTGAAAAGTTTGCCCTTAAGGATATGCTGCAGTTTTGAGGTTTAAAATAAAAAAAAAACATTCAAGGCGCGTGTTAAAAGTTGGGGGATTGTATTGTTGGGAGTTTTTTTGTAATTGTTACAAGAAGAAGTTTGTAGCCACTGCTGTTTATTTTGTTTCAGATGAGTACGTAAAGGGATTGTTCTTGTGTTATTCTTTTTTTTTAAAGAAAAAGTTATTTATGAAATGTCACAAACACTGGACTGTGAGTTTGTGTGGAAGCATTTTACCACCCTGTGTCTTCATAGAGCTGTTGGTGATCCTACTTCTCATTACTCTGCCTTATGATTTCCTGAGTAAATTTGGAGGGAGGATAGTGGGAGGGGAAGAGAGAAACTGAATGCATTTTTGAGGCATTGAGACTGGGAAAAACGCAAAACAGTGTTTTGGAATCCCAAAACCAGGCCATCAGCTCTACTTCTTCTCCCATCTACCACTGGAATGAGAAAGGCTTATAGTCACTGGCAGAGAAAGAAAACTCGTGGTACCTAGACATGGCAATGCACATGGGATTAAGTGACTGAGAAGCCATGATGCTCATAATGACTGTAAATGACATCTCGTTTCTCAGTCAACAGCCCCCTTTGTTTGCCCAGTGTCTGGCCAGTGGCTTTTGTGACCAGCTCACCTACTGAAACTGTGAGGATGGATTGTGTTTTCAGTCACTGTAATAAAGCCTTTTTGGCACCCCAACAGTGGGAGTGACCAGTGGAGAGCACTACTCAGTTTGATCACTGATTCTGGATTTGAGGAGAAGTAGAGGCCGAGGGCAACCAAAGAGGCGTGCCATGTTCTCGATTTTTCAAGAACAGGCTTAAAAGGACTAAAGCAGTGCTCCAGGCACTCATGAGACCAGAGAAAAGGGGAGGAGGAAGACACCAACAGCCATAACAAAAACTGGAGATATGTAACTGGGCTACATTCGAGACCAACCAGACTCTTTTCCTTCCTGGACAATAGTGCAGCCAAATCTTGAGACTGTCAAGCAGACAGAAAGCTGAATGTGGCCTTCATTTCTCCTGCCTTTCCTTTTTATTCTCCCTCTTCCTTTGCCCTGAGATTTCTTCTCAGTGAACACCCGCTCCACTGAGCACTTTTTTGCCCTCCGCCTAAACTGCCCTTGCTTTCAAAATGTGGGTTCAGTCAGGACTGAGTAAAATCATGTGCCTTCTTTTTCCCCTTTTGTAATTATACCAACCTCCTCCCCCTCCCCAACTTATATGTGTGAGAGACGCAGGAGGAGGCCCTTCAGAAGTGCTACTTGTCTATAGGTGTCCATCAAAACAGTAAGGTAGTGGTGAGGAGAGGGAGAGTGGAGAGACGCTATTAGCTCCTTTCCCTTTCCACTGGTCGCAGATCTTCCCAAGGAGACACCTTCCACCACCACCTCCTCAGATGCTCCTTTCTCCTACAGAGCAGTTGTAGTGGGCATGGGGTGGCTCTTCTCTCCCATTCCTATCCTAGCTGAGTGAAGTACTCACTCCATTTCAGTGCATGCCATTTTCAAGCAGTTACACTGACAAGACAAATACAGTTTGTGGCCTTATCAAGATGACTTTTAAACCACTGAAATAAAAAAAAGGCAACTCATTTCCTGCCCAATATTTTTGTCACTTCTAAAAACCAAGTCCATAGCAGTTTCAACTCCTTTAATCTCAGTCCATTTAAATGATGGTGGCCAAACTGGCCAGCCTAAAGCTTAAATACTAGACCATCTGGTCTCGTGCTTTCTTTGCTTTAACCCTTACTGTCTGCTTGCTTTTCTTTCTGCTGCATTCTCTGCTTTATGAGGCAGCTCTAGCCTTTGGTGAAGGGTGAGAGGAGCCAGTGGGGTCCTGGCTCAGGGAAGGTAGTTAGTGGATCACTTTCGGCATTTTAGCAGGAGACGGCTATACCTGCTGCCACAGAAAATGCATCTTATGATGGGCTAACTGCAGTATTTTTAGGGCTGGTAAACCCCACCCAGTTACCGGAACATGGTTTGTTCCTAGGTCACAACAATGGAGAGGAAAGAGCATGTTGACATAATGGCAAAGCAGCTTGCAATCCACAGCTGCTCGTGGGCAGAGACAGGGACCTAGCTGCCACCCAGCCTCTATGCAGACTTGCCCACATCCCTGGTGCCATGGAGGAGCCTGCTGCGGTCTAGAGGCTTTGCTGATCTTAAGAAACAGCACAAAGCAGCCTCTGAGTAGTGTCCACCTGGCAGGAAAGCACAAGGATGGGCACCCACCTGTGCTGCTCCTCTGCACAACAGGAAGATCCACACAGGCTTTCCACCAGCTTACCCTTTCAGAAATCCATCAGTAAAACCCATAGCACCTGGGTGATGCTACATCATCCAGGTGATGATTTGCATGATGCTACACCATCCCATGCTACAAGCCTTGGATGGCTTCCATAAACCATCCAGTAAATGAAAACGTTGTCGACAGGGGACAGGAAATTTATTCTTGAGGCTGGGCTTTAGAGCCAGGGAGGTGCAGCAGGGGAATGAGGTAGTTACTCCCCCCTCCCAATTAACAGTCACCACGTGTGCATGTACATATACAAGAGAAAGAGTATATTCCTACCCATCTTTGGTGCTGATGGACTTAAGACATTTGTCCAAGGCCTACTTCTGACACACTTAGAGAACATAAGAATAAACTCTTATCACATGCAATACTTCTCCCCCAAAAAGGGAGGGTGGGGGAGGAGAGCGGTGAGGGCAGTCGGGATTGTTGGGGTTGGATTATTTTGCATCTTTTGTAAAACTGTAATTTCAGCAGTGCCTTATTCCTAATAGTTGCTGGCACTTGGGACACACACGATGAAAGACAGAACTAGGGAGAGTCAGACGTGTACATGTGTAAGACAGAGGTCATTAATCATCGTAAAGGAAGCTGTACTGGGAATGACACCACTATGTTGGAATTGAAAACAGTTCACATATTCAACCTCTAAAGCAATTTCCCTTCTACCACCTCCTGCCTTCCCTCCTTGCCAATGGTGCTGCCCAAGGATAGCTGCCTACACTGAGGCCTGTCACTGCCCCGTTTGCTTTTGGCATTGTTGAGTCTGAGGAGTTTAGCACAGTCAAGCTTTCCACTGCTATCGTGTTTTTCATGGGGTATGTGAATGCCAGTTATTTTGCTTTAAATGCACTTTAAAAAAAAAAAAAATCAAATCAAAGATCAAGACTGTTTCGAATAAATAGAGGAAGATAGTGCATATGTGTTTGAACCCAGTTCACTTTATCTCCAGTTGAAATGTACTCCATGCAGTGTGTATGTATAGAACAATGTGTATGCATACAAACACACACGTCAACCTTAAATATCAGCAGACTAACCTTTCTCCTTAAGCTCATGAAACCAGATGCTACACAAACACAGCAGCAGCAGAGGAATTACGGTTGGGCTCTTGAAACAGATCACAAAAAATAAAAACAACTACTTGGTCCTTTCTGTATGTTCAATAATTACAGAAGGAATTGGGTTGTAACCAGAATAAAAAGGAACGGTGCTAACTGAATGAATGGGCAAAAAAAAAAAAAGAAATAGACAAAAAGAAAAACTCAGCCCAATAACACAGTTTGACTTTTATGCTAATTCTCACATTGGGTTGGTTTGTTACTTTTTTTTTTGTTTTATATGAGAAAAAAAAGTGCATCTAAACTGATCCACCACCACAACAAAAAAAACCAGAAGCAAACAAAAATGCATCCTGCCCTGAGGAGGCTCTTGTTTATGGAGGATGTCAGAAGTCTCAAAACTCTTGGCCTTGCTCTCACGTACCACATTGCTCGATCAGTCCTTTTTTTAAAATGTCTGAAACTGAAGGAAAGAAAAAAAAAAAAAAGAAAAAAAAAAAAGATAAAAAAACAAACCTTTTTGAAGCACCTTACGTGGCTTCCCATTCCAGGAGTGGGAGCCACCTTTTTTTCTTTGAGCACCTTACTGATGTGTTAATGCTATCTGCTGTCTTTTTGTTACCCGTGGGCCGAGCGCCTGGCTGTTGGCGCGTACAGGCGAACGCGCAGGGGGCGAGGGTACGGCCGGGTGCGTGCGGCTGTGCACCACACGTATCCATGTGCGCTCACACACGGCCTGTCCGCAGAGCGCTTACACACGCGCACCTGAGCGCGCAGCCCCGCGGCGGAGTCCATCCATCCATCCATCCTCCTTCCCACTCCTCCCGGCGCTGGGATGGAAATTTCCCGGTGGGCCTTTGCTCTGCTTGCATGGAAGGGAGGAGAGGGAGGTAAGTGGTGGAGGGGAGAGCGCGCACTCGTGTGTGCGGATGTGAAAAAAAAAAAAATTAAAATGGGACATTTTCTTCTTGGAGACAAAGAAATTCCCAACAGGCATTCGATGCTGAGTGAATGGGAAACTGCACCCCGGCCTCAATCCTGAGGTCTTTTTGCAGGCAACCAACGAGGGTGACCTCAACGGATGCCTTGCCAGCATAGAGACTTCAGGATTAGGCCCCAGTGTGGTGGATGGAGATCATCCGCAGGAGACGGATCTCCGCTGGTACCAATGCGTGTTGTGGTGGTCGTCAGGCACCCACCCATCCGCACACCCCCGCGCGCGCTGCCGCCTGCACACACACACACACCCCCACCGCTGTACAGGCATCTCTCGAGAAACATGGTTTGTGACGATGTGAAGAGCAGGTCAAAAGTTTTGAGGGGTTAAGTTCCTTTTTTTTCTCTCATTATACTCTGTAAATGGTATGTCAGTTATCAAAAAAACAAGCAAATAGAAAATTGTTAAGAAAAAAAAAAAACCTTGCATACGCCTTTTCTATCAAGTGCTTTAAAATATAGAATAAATACACACATCCTGCCAGTTTTTTCTTACAGTGAGAGTATCCTTACCTGCCATTTAATATTAGCCTCGTATTTTTCTCACGTATATTTACCTGTGACTTGTATTTGTTATTTAAAACAGGAAAAAAAAAATAAAAAAAAAAGAAAATTAACTGTAGCGCTTCATTATACTATATTATTATTATTATTATTGTGACATTTTGGAATACTGTGAAGTTTTATCTCTTGCATATACTTTATACGGAAGTATTACGCCTTAAAAAAATACGGAAATAAATTTTACAAGGTTTCTGTTTTGTGTGGAAGAGTAATTGATGTTGCTAAGAATGATGTTTGTTTTTTGTTTTTTTTTTTAATGTTACCAGCACTTTTTTTGTAAGTTTCACTTTCTGAGGTATTGTACAAGTTCACACTGTTTGTGAAGTTTGAATATGAAGGAATAATTAAAAAAAAAAAAAAAAGACAAAAGAATGTGGCAGGTGTCTTTGTGTGTTTCTTTTTCTCTGGAGGGACAGGGAAGGTGGGTGGTGGGGGTCCTGCTGGCAGCTCTCTGCAAGAACAGCCGGAAAACTTTACCGTGTTGGGATCACTATCACGTGTGAACATCAACAGTATTTGATGTTGGAGCC
This sequence comes from Coracias cyanogaster, assembly GCA_033124195.1. Classification (NCBI taxonomy): domain Eukaryota; kingdom Metazoa; phylum Chordata; class Aves; order Coraciiformes; family Coraciidae; genus Coracias; species Coracias cyanogaster. The sequence goes on along the minus strand of JAVSBS010020751.1, from coordinate 46,354 downwards.
AGCTGCTTGGAAGTCTGAGGCACTGGCAGCTGAGATACCGCTGAGGTAAACTGAACGACTTCCCATTCTTCCAGTTCTAAGCAACTCTGCACTAAGTCTGTGCGAGCAGGACATATATTCACTCAGCCCTTGCCAGCTGCCTCCAAGTATCAGAAACAACCAGCCTGTTGGTTCAGACTTTGAAAAAGTGACGTGCTCTTTGGGAGCTGTGGGATCTGCACTTACTCAGAAGGGTCTCTCTCATTTCCCCAGGATGGCCCCTTCTTGACAATGACTTGTCCTCCGTCCTCCAGTTTCCTCAGTTGGGTTATAACAAGCAAATTTTTTTCCTTGATCGTTACAACAAGCACATTAAAAGGCAGCCCTAAAAAGTACTTAATCACTGTGTTGAATGGTGGCAACAGACACCAGCTGGTGGTTCGTGTAGGTTCATGCTGTCCACTGGCAGTTTTTCTTGCAGATCCAAAGTTGAAGTGGTCAAAATCCCCCAGGCACTATGCGCAACAGAGACGTTGCTGAATGGAACAGGCACAGTGCTACACTTCAGCAACTTTTAAAAGCAAACTTCTAAAATGGAGCAGATTTTGTTAACTATGGTATTTTAAAAGTTACTGAAGATGTAAGCAGTGCTACCCTTCAGCTTTGTCCTTTCGGCCCTGCCATGTTCACAGCAGATATCAGGCTTCATCTTCTGTACCTTCACTAGGCTTTCCCCTCCAACACCAATTCACCGCTGAGCTGCAATGTCCTACGTTTGATGACTTTCATTAAAAACACTGAGTAGTCAAGCCCTGCAAAACCCACTCCCAGATCACACTTGAGCCAGTGTCATAAAAATATGGAAAATGCTGCTGCAAGTCACAGCAGAAGTGATGTTAAAAACCAGGGCTCAGACATTGCCAAGCTCAGGCTGCTAAGGCTGAGAATTAGAATTATCATACAAACCAGAATTGGAAATGCAGACATTAACTGAGCTCCTGCTCACTGTCCCAACACGGCTCCCACTTCACCAAAACCATACTGGATCTAGAAAAGCCCCTAATTTTGTTTCCAGGTCACATGTTACAAACAGCTAGGTTTACTTCAGGAAAACCAGCTCTCAGCAGGCTGAGAGCAGACGGAGCGCCCCAAGGTGAGACCAAGGTGCCCTAGCCTAACTTTCTCCCTGTGAAAATTAGGACCATTTTGTCCTTTTGTTTGCTACTGCATGCAAAACAATTACCTTCTTCATTTCCATAATGGGATGAAGGACAAAGGTCCCTACAATCCTCTGACCCATGAGTGGCAGAAAGGAAGGGGTCCTCCCACCTGGACGAACCCATATTGGATAAGCTTCTCCATGAACAGCTCTGAGGAGCATTTTAGCATGCAACTAAATTCCTATTTCACAGCAGCCAGCAAAAATGCCAAGCTATCTCAAGTCTAACACCTCACACCTCTCTCTGGGTTAGGAGGACAACTATGCAGGAATCAGCTCTGGACAATGAGGCTTGGTAGGCCATGGGTGGCCCAAGCCACCGCCTTCCCAAGCATGTCCCCTGTATGTCCCTGGCAGCGGGCACCCTGACGTGGGCTCAGGTGAACAGAACTTGTGCTCGATCCTACCTGACCTCTTAGCTGAGAGGCCTTGCTGCCACCATCATTTGTGATACCTGGTGGTCATTTGCCTTCTCACCCTCCCTGCAGTGAGGAGCTAGCCCTTCAGTGGAAGCCTCCATCAGCTTACCTTTCAGCCAGCCCCACAACAGTTCCACCAAACAGCTCATTTTTCTGCATTTACCATGACCCTCTCCCAGCCTCTGGATCGGAACCACTTTTAAGACCTGGGAGGAGCCAGGGAGACCTAGATACAACCTAGATACATCGGAGTTGATCTCATGTCCACATGCTCTCCCCTGTCAGCCTCACCCTCCTCCAATTTAGCCCATTTTTAATTGCAATGGTCACACTAATAACATAGCTTTTGAGTTCAAGATGTTAAAAGCTCAGGCTCCTTATCACCCCCCCTTCTGCACACTAGTACGCCAGGCTGACGCTGCCCCTTCCTCTGCCGTGGTGCCTGGTCCCCTGGTGGCCCTCAAAAGCACTTTCCATGGTATGTATGGCAGCACGTGGTCTGTGGTTATTTTTTTCTGAAAGGCAAACCAAATTAGCTTCCTTCTCAAACTGAACTGCTCCACACCAGAGATGACATACACACACCCAGGACCACTGAAACCACCAAATTGCCCCAGGTGCTGGTACCAAGGTTTCTATGAGTTTGTGTGATGCATTGGGGTGACCCAGCCAAGAGTCATACTGTCTTATGATGAGATTTTTGGTGGCAGTTCAGTGGAGAAGATAGGGAATAGAGGTGATTTAAAATGTGTTCCTATACTGACCCCATAAGCCAGAGTGCTTGCTTAGAGGTGCCACACACTCAGTCGATGAGAGAGAAGCTCCTACAGGAAACCTGTCCTCAGTCAAGGAAGAAATAAAACCTCCTAAGCTGTGCTCTTACCTTTGATCTGTGAGGGTTCCCTGAGGTTTCTCCATGGGATAGGGGTGCAGCTGTAAGATATGCTGGCACACTTCGACACACAAGCCTAAAATTAGGATCCTGACAAGAGCCTCTCCACAGAATTGCACCTGCAGTAGCTAGGAGTGAGGTAAATGGGAAATTGCCTAGAAATAGTCTTCTGGGGAGCCACTGCATGTCCTCAGTAAGCACTTATAAGGACGTGGGGATATCTCACACCTGCACATGCAGATGTTCATTCCTACTGTGACACAACTCGAAGATGTTTCCTCACCCTGAGCTCCATGGGGCCCTGGGTCATGGCCCCAGCTCAGCCTGCTTAGGGATTTGGATGTCAGGCTCCAAAGAGGGTCAGAAAATGTAGTTGAACACAAAAACACAGGATTAGGATGGGTTCAAGACCCTCCTTCAGATTTACTAAGTCAGAAACTTTTGGCCAAGAGATACTTGTTTTGGCCTGAAATGCTCAACCAAAACTCTGCTGGCTGGAGAGATCCTCCAGCTGCCTGCCAAGAGCTGGGCTGGCAAGGTGCCACCCCAGGGAGAGCAGCCAGGACTCAAGTGTGTTCAGCCAGGGTCTGGGCTGGTTTCTTGGCCCAACATGGGGCACTGGATGCTCACCAGTGGCTTTCCAATATGGTAAGAGCCATGTGGCTGCACAACCCCTTCACCTGCCCCCATTCATGGATCTGACCCTAATCAGAGGCAGGTGGCAAATATTAGTGAGCCCTGCCTTGTTGAATTAGTTCATGCTTATAATAATCACATGGCTGGGCCATGGCCAGGGCTCTCCCTTACCTGCTGCAATGAAGTAGCAGCCTAAATGTACCCGTGGTGCATGTATCCACTGTCCAGACTGCAAGGCTGGCAAATGGAGTGCTGGGTCAGGTTCCTGAGCTAAACATGGTCCAAGAGTGCTCTTTGCAGGCCTTTCCCTCAGCCCTCAGGCTCGTTACAACCATAAAACTGGGCAGCAGACGCTGTTTGCAGACCATCACCAGTTCAGCCACCAGGCAGCTTCCATCCTGAACACCTCTCTCCCCTCCTCTGCCTGAGACCACACATTGCTGGACTGCACAAGCCACCTGCAGGTATCTCCATCCAGGCCTGTATGCCCAGACACATAACAAAACAGATATATGGCTGAGCGTATTGATCATGCAATGGTTGTACAACGAACCATATGCTAAGAGAGGGGCCATAATAGCAAGCAACCCCCTCCAGAGTCACTATAAAGAGCCAAGAGCCTTTCCTAGCCCACCAGCAGGGAAGTGAAGTCTCATGGGAGGCTGGCAGACACGGCTGCAGCTCTGTCAAGGTCAGTTTGAAGTTTTTTTGGTTTTGTTTTTTTAAAAAGACCATTGACTGCAAGGGTAAATGGCTATATTGCCCCCCAAGGGGAAAAAAAATCCTATTAATGCACAATTGTTTACAACATTAACAAAGAAATGCACGCTCCACATCTGGAGATTTGTGGCCCAGTGCTCAGGTTACAGTACAACTCTCTGCAGGATATTCAGAAATGCAGACTTAAAGCTTCATATTACCTTTTTCACATATTTTAGAGTATGAAAGGTGGACCATAATCTTAAAAAAATGAACCAGGAACCTCAAAGCTTTTTTGGGCCACTTTCTCCTAGAACTAGAAGTGCCTCCTGGTGCTAAAACCAAGACAAGTAATCCCCATTTCCAATGAAAATGTGCAAAGTTCAAGTAATTTTTATGAAAATTGTGACTTTCGATATGTACTAATAAAAAACTAAATTATAGTCAAACTTCATTAAAAAGAGCTTGTCTTTTTTCAGAAGAGCTGCATCCTAATGTTCCCAATGGATACCCAGGGGATGCAGAACAGTTGTGAAAGTAGCTCTGTGATTTCGGAGGCCCAGATTTATGAAACGCTTTAAGGCCAGGTCCATGGGGGCAATTCTATGTCTCTAACATGGCTTCAAAGGAGGCAAAGCATCTATGCAGCTCCTCAGAGCTAAGCCCCAGACTGTTTTGAAAGCAGGATGTAGTTTCTTCTGAGATGTTGCCTTGCTTGTCAAAAGCCTGCTTTCCTGAAGTGTTCCTTGTCTGACCATTCACTGGTGGGTCTATGTACTGAAACCCAAGTCTGAAGCACAGCAGGAGACTGAAATACCATTTCACATAAGGAACAAAAAGTGTGATTTCCTTCAGGAGACACAGGAGGATGCCCTTACACAACTCTATGGAGACAGATCAGATGAATATTGCCATCATTGCCCCATTGCATATCTTTTTGAGTGTCAGAGATAGTCCCCACAGCCCTGGTAAAATGGGTCCAACTGTACTTCAAGGCCATGGCATAGGTTCTTCCTTTAGTAATCAATCATCTATGACATCTCTGCTACACTTATACAAAGCACTGTGCAATACATCTTGCAGACCAGATCATTGTATTAGAATGAGGGAAGTCATAAATATCATTAATCCAAGGAATTAAAAGTATCTGTGGAAACTCAGCTGTGCCAACAAAGCCTACGAACCAGCAGACAATGGTCTCCTTGTCCACACTAGTCCCATTGATGGGCTTCAAACTCAAACATGGTGGAGAAAAGTATTCAGGTCACATGCCCCCCTCAGTGGTAGCCCTTGTGCCACCAGCAAATCATAGTCAACAACAATTTAGCACACCTTTTGCCCAGTGACTGTTGTTGTAGCACAGCGCTGACAACAGTCACACCAACACCATGGCCAAGCCTGTATCTGGTTTTAAATTCACAGGCTGTGTGCTGCAGGGATTTCATGCCAGACTTTTCTGCCCAAGCCAGAAGAAGTGCATGATAATGGCACTGGCAGTATTACTGACTGAAATCCCATCTATCTCATCTTGCCTCATTAAGATAGGCAAGTGAAGAAGAATCCAGCTATTCAGACAAGTTCTGTTTTCCATATAGCTGCACTGTCCATCATTAATTAGCTTGATGAATGAGAGAGAGCCAGCTGCCTGGAAGAGACTAAAAACAAAGCAATCAACAGGAAAAAAAAAAAACAAACAACCACCTAAGAAAACAAACAAACAAGCAAGCAACAGTAGCCGAGCTTCCCCAGACAACAGCACAACCCTTTTTTTTTCTTGCTTGATTTTGGAGGCCTGCAGCACCCAGGGACACACTGAGTGATAAAAACAACGTACCCCCACTGTAGATGAGCGCCAGCATTTCAGACAAACCCTAAGATTCCTCATTCCTTGCCTGAACTCCAGGAAAGCCATCACAACCCAGCATCCTGCTAGAACTGTGCCTGGACTGGGGAGCATGTGGATGCTGATCACACACCAGCTCAGCCCCCTTGGCAGGAGCAGCCAGGCCATGCTGCCACCAAGCCATGGAAGCTAACAAGTGATAACTCTCACAATTCCCACTCCAGCAGGCATTTCCATTATGGAAAGAATTGAAGTGATTATTTTAAAAGCTAATTGGAAGCAGCAGCTGTCTCACCTATCCTTGGAAAGAAGCATAGAGGAGCATGTCACCGACCTGCAGTCGGCTTCATGCATCTGCAAATGCGTTTCTGGTTCCCAGTGTAGCAGCCGCAGTATGGGAAACACTTCTTTCTCCAGCTCCCATGGGGCAAATAAGCCCTAAGGAGACCGCTCAACTGTTTTGTGGGAGTAAGGAAGAGGGGAGAACCCTCTGCAAGCTCATGTCTCTAGTGATGGGAGGAGGAGAAAAGCTTCTCAGCTCAATACATCCTCATCCTCTGAAACTCAAGGCCTGCATCAGCCCAATTTTTGCATTGGCAGAGGAAACCTCAAGACAGCTGGCTTAGCTGACCAGAGGTAGTCCCTGGAGAAAGAGGATCCCCTGGAACTGTAACACCTCAAGGTGACAGCTCGTTCTGCAGCAGAGAGCTGGTGATCCCATGGATTTTTGGACTGTGGCTCTGGAGGGTTGGCCCAGAAGGAATCCAGACTGGAGATTGCCCAGAGTTACAGCGCAGAGACCTTGCCTGTTCTCCTGGGCATCTCTACACAACTAAAAGCTTTCATTGGGTGAAACCAAGCAACTATGGACTTTGTAACAGCTAGCGAAATGCAGTTCATTTGTGGACTTCTTTCTGGGACATAAGAGAGATTAGCAATCTCCCTTGGATTTTCATGTCGGAAACATTCTGGACACAGATGAGAAAATGGGCCTCACAACAGCAGGTCTTTGCTTTGGGCAACACCATCTTATGACCCAGTAAGAGAACAATTGGGGCCAAGAACAGAGCCAGGTCAGTGATAAAAGTATGAATAATTTCCCTGCTGCTCTCTTATGCCTGTCAGAGCTGCTAGACCACAATTGGCTTCTTACTGATCAGTTTAACAAACAGCACTTGACAATATAATTTTGGGTCTCTCCTGTGCTGAAGGTGAAAACACACAGAAATAGCATTTTTATTCCCTTGTGGAGTGAGACCTTAACAACCCCACTCCAGAGGAGGAATTGAAATTGGATGTAGGACTGCCTCTGGAGCTACTCCAAGAGGGCAGAGCAACTTCCCTCCAGTGTGACCTCCCTGGAGGCACCTCAGGGAACATGCTGGCACAAGAACAGGTTCCCTGCTCCCACTGCTCCCTGTTACATGGACCAAAACTTGCCCTAGTGGCTATGCAGAGAGGGTAGCAGCAGCCACTTTCACAGATGGGATGTGGGATGAGGGGACAGTCTCCCTCTAATGCAAAGTGCAGGGTTCAGGTGAACTGACTGAGTCAAGCTCATCACTAGCAGGACAGACAGAGGGACATACCAAACACCTCAGAGCACCTATGACCCAAAAAGTCACTTTTTAAATACATTTCCAGAGCTGTTGCGCATCCATTCTTCTGGGCTGCAACATCTTGTCCCCTTGTGTCCCACAGACTTCCAGGCACATCTCTGCCCTGCCACTGATACCCCTGCACACCCTGTGGCACCTGCCTGTGCTCCCTCAACAGCCTTTCCACCAGCAGGAGTCAAGCCTCTGGGGCTCCAGTTGCAACCATCCCATGCTATAGGTCTTGCCTGTATACAGGAAAACAGGTCCCTTTTAATATAGGTATGCCCAGTGCCCAGCTCAGGATAGTCTTTATCTGTCTGAGATAGATCCTACAGCAATAAATGTAATCAGTCCTTCCGCTGCACAGGAGCTCAGCAGTGTCCACGTGCCCACAGCACACATCCTCTAAACCTGTTCATGCGATGTTACCTGTGTGTGCAACCTCAGCTCTGGGTTGGGCCACATCAGACAAAGCCCTACACAAGCAGGAGGGGGGTTCTCCATAGCCCTGCAGCAATTCCCTGTCAAATTTTGAGTCTGAGCTCTAAACCATAGGAGAGTTCATTTTTAAGAGGAAGGGTTTCAACAAAGGCAGAATAGGATCCCCCCCCACACCCACCTTCTGTTCTAGTTCTAGCTTAACACTTTTGAAAATATCCAGCATGAATAAGGCCACTGACATGGAAAGCTATGTGTAGCATAGCCAAAAGAAGTGAAGAAGGTGGCCAATAGCAAGTAGTGTTGGGCAAGTGATCAGTAAGCATTGCTGCAGGAGTACAGTGAAAGTATTGCAAACTTTCAGATATTGAACAGAATATCTGCTGTTCATCAGATCTAGGAAGTCAAATATTACAGGCTTTTGGCCATTTTCCGTGATAAGAGGTTCCCCTCCCAAAAAACCTTTCCTCCTTGTCACCAGCCACCAGTCACAATGAGCCACTCTGGCTTCATGGAGATGTGGTGGCCCTGCTCCCAGCACACCACAGTACTGGGCCCACAGCACTTGCTCCATGACGAAGTCCTGGGAGAAAACGGCCCTGAAGTTGAACACAGGTGCACACTGAAACTCCTGATTTCTGGCTCTCAGAGGCTTGGTGTAAGAGAAATAAATAAACTAGACTGAAGCTCTGTAATGCTTACATGACTGCAAGTGCCCTGCAGATGACTCTGATCAAGCTGCCATTTGCTCCTTCAGGAAGAACCACTTAGCGCAAGGTTTTCAAACCTGAGCAGCATGCAAATGTCAGTGAGATAGGAAGATGCTGTTCTGAATGACACCTTAAACTGCTCCTTGTCTTCTAGTGCACTTCAAGGATACAGAGTAGAAAACCGCAGAGGCAGAAGCAGGTCCCTCCATATTCTATCCCAACACACAGCTCAGGATAGAGGTTTGCATTGAAAAGTTCACAAGAAACCATAGGTAAAGCAGAGTTCACTGAGGAGCTAGATGAGTAGGACTCAGGGCAGATATTTGAGGGGGTGCAGGAAAGAAAGGGGAGGTCTGCGAGGAGGTTTGACTTCAAGGCAGACAGGAAGGAGAGAGAGATTTCCATTCACAGCCAGGGAAATGCATAAATGCTACATCCACCCCAGCAATTTTCACTTGAGATCATTTCATAGTGTGTCTGTATATAGAAGCTGAAGTACCTCTGAAAGCTGTAATGAAGACTACCAGAATGCAATTTAATTTCTTGGCTTGCTGTTCGGGCTATAATTTTGTCGGCCTTGCCTCAGCTCAGTGTTCTCAGCGCTTTTAAGTAAAAATGGTTCAGATGTTTTTAGCTTCATTGCTCTTTTGAGGAAACATGGCTCATGCAATCATACCATCTCTCTGGCCCTTACCAAAGATTTTGAGCCCACTGACCCAAGCCTGACAGAGGGAGTAGCAGCAAACCTAAAGAGGATTACACTACTGGAAGCCCCAGGCAAACTAGCAGCATAGGGAGGAGAAAGGCCGTAGAGCAGGCTCTGCTGCTGCCTGCTCTCACCAGTGTGCTGCTGTGCTTGGTTGGGACAATTCTCCCACTCAGCCAGGGAGTAAAAAGAGCAGCCAGGGTTATGGTAGTGGGAGGAAGGCAGAGGTCTCAAACCCATGGGAGGGCAAACCCTATTCCTCCCGCTGCTCCTGGGACAACTCATTTGCAGAAAAAAGTAGAAATGAGATCTTCTGTTGTCTTTCTTAAAATAAAAACTAAATCTCCTGGAGCATTCTTGCTCTGCTCATGAGTCACCCTGCCTCAGGGTTAGAAAGCCAAAATTTGACAGAGGCAACACCACTGCATGAGGCTTAAGTGTTTGGTGTGTGTTGTGGGATACATGGACATCTCAGCCAGAGGGGATTAGGACATTCCAAGTCCACGCAGGAAGCACTGAATCTCCCCGCAGACTCCTCAGTGACATGGATGTCCACCAGTCATCACACTGCAGTCTGGAAAGGAGAGGTGGCCAGAGCCACTGCCAGGTGAAAACACTCTGTGGAGCAGCAGCACTGTGCCACCCAAAGCGAGAGACAGCTCTAGGTGGACACTGGGGCCAGAGACCAGTCAGTGACAGGAGAGAGCCAAAACTACCCCTTTCAACTCACCTGCAGGCACGTGTGTGTGCACTCAGCCTTTTACCTCAGACAGGAAAATAGGATTAAAAATTCCTGCTAGCTGTGAGATAAGTGTATTGCTGTGACCAGTAGTGAGAGAAACCAAGAGGTAAAAACACCAGCACAAATACCGCAGAGTCGTGGGTGCCAGATAACCAGGTTTGAGCAGGAATCCCAGGTGTAGGATAGAAAGCATCAGTACTGATAGTGCCGAGATGCCAAAAGCACTTTAGAATGGAGGAGGTGCGAGGGAAGGAAAGGGGCGCAGGTGCCACAGAAAGAGCTGGTCCTGCAGCAGACCTTTGCTAAGAAGGGATCCCCTTTGCTGAGGAACCTCAGGCTGAGGTGGAGAGGAGGAATGGGAGAAGGAAGGACACTGACATGAGGAGCAAATGTAGCTTTAGCATTTGGATCTGGCTCATAGAACCTCTCCTCCAGTTCAAATTGGGCAACTGTTCCTAGAACCCATTCTGCTCCCTTCCAGCAATGGAGAGCCACCCCATGCAGCAGGGGCAGTCACGCTACCCAAGGAAATTCTCACATTCTTCCCTACCCCTAGACGTGACCATGACACACACTTGGCAATAACCAGCCTTCCTGAGATTTAAGGGCTGCTTTGATAAACTACCTGGCAGCCCCAACTACTGAAAGGCTGTGCTTCATGAGAGGAGCTGGCAAGAGCCCAACAGCATAGTCCATCACAGACCAGAGAGGTTCTTTCCCCAAGGTGAGAAGGAGGGACAGAGGTAACAACAGCCCTTCATTTCCACGTTTTTTTTTGTTTCCCTGGAGAGCAGAATGGTACTTTTGACCTTCTTTTTCTCAACATATGCATTGGGCCTCCAACATTTTTCCTCCCATTTCTCCTGGAACTACTCCACCTGATTTGTACCCTTGGGCTCCCTGCTCATGGTGCAGCACGGAGCTCATGGAGAGATAGTATGAGGTAAGCAGTATGATCCCCTGGCCCCCTCCACAGTTCTTCCTCTCTCAGGCATCCCTGCAGAAGTCACTCTCCTAATTTTTAAGAGCCCCATCTCCTCTCCTCATGAGCAACACCAATTGCCCATGACTGGATGCAGAATAAAATAACTGCTTCACAATCCATCCCTTCATGGACATGCTGAAAAACCTGTGTTCCAACATGAACAAAATGTACTGAAAGGAAAATAGGATTAAAACACTACTTTTAGAAAGAGGTTTGGTGGGATGCTGGGTTTATCGGATCAGCCTGCTTTATGTGATGCAGAGCCTGAAGTCCCAGTTCTGCTGCCTAACAGAGACAGCTCCCCTAGCCCAGACAACCACCAGATGAGAAAGAGAGCTGTTATGCTACCACCTACCCTTGTAGTGATACTATTTTGCTGTATAAAATCCACCATGGATGCAATTTACATGACAAACATTCCCTGCAGGCTAAGCTCACATTGCTCTGCTGTGCAGATTTGGGATGCGCCACCTCTTTCCAGACTGCCGGAAGAGGGAAGAGGGAAAGTTAAGGCTGAGCAGAAGGGAATCAGTATCGGCAGGATCTGAATCTCCTGTGAATCTTATTTGATGCGAGCTGTGGTAGCTTCCTCCCATTTCTCCAAGAAGTCTGTACTGGTTCTGCAAGCTGCTGTGCATACATTATCCTGAAGCTGCTCGAGTTCCTTTTTGGTCACCACTGCAAAAACAAGTGAGTTTTCTAAAAAATTTAAAGCGACCAAGGCTGAATAGGCGTATTCTGCTTAGATGGTAGAGGTATGAACTTAAGTTTCATCAGAATTTTGCAAGTTGTGCCAGCCAAGAAAGCTCTGTTTACATTACATCCAGCAGGCAAGGTTATTTTCGTGGCAGCATAGGATAATACATGTTGCAAAGGGTCCCCTGGAGGTGTCTGCTCTAGCATCCTGCTCCAAACAGGGTCAGCCATGAGGTCAGATAAGGGCTTTATCTAGTCAGGTCTTGAAAACCTCCATGAATGCAGAGTATTTTAACAGTACTCATTGTCAGGGGATCATCCTGGCTTGCAGGATGAGTGATGGAAGATTTATTCCGCCTGAGTGCCACATATTAGACACTGCACCTCAAACATTGGCTGTAGTGACAGCAACCGTGGTGTGAAAGCACAACAAATACCATTGGCAAACCACCCTTTGAGTCACAGGAGTGCAGCGAGCTAGCAACCCAGCCGGAGATAGCAAGATGGAGAGTGAGGAGCTTGGGAAGCAGCAGTAGTGGGGAAGGACAAATAGGGTGGGTGAAGCTGCCAGAGTTTTTTGGAACTGGACAGGATTCTGAGTCAATGGCTGGAAACCAAAGGAAGAAACACGAGCACAAGGCTGGAGAGAGAGAGACAAGGGAGCAGGAGTGCACAGATACTCACTGGACAAACAGCGCAGAGGAACATTGGGACTGATGGGCAAGGAGATGGGGAAAAATTAAGAGGGAACACTGAGATTCATCCAAGTTATCTGAAATCTTTACCAAAGTGCTTGGGGACACATAGGACTGAAAAGAAGAATTAGAGGAGCTGGTGTTGGAGTTGAGGGCAGAGAAAATAGGCTGGAGGGGATCCAGAGGGAATGATCACCTCAAGCAACTTTCTGCACATGGGAACAGAAAGCCTGTGATGGAGCTGGGGATCCAGGAGCTTGAGCAGTCTTTGATGTTAGGATATGTCTGTGAAATCTGCTGGCACATCTTCCCGCAGCTCACTACTCACTTGTTTCTCTGCCATGCTCCAGTGATACCGTGTGGCCACAGTAAAGGGTTGCAACTTGTCCAATGTTTACCGGGGGCCAATACTTGATTTTGGGGTAGGAAGAAGCAGAAGTGTTTATGAGAGAGGCATTGCACTAAGCACTGTATTAAAGAAGTGGCAACATTTAAAAAACCCTAAAAATCATTGCAAATATCACAATAAAGTTTGCCTATGCAATTTTAATTCATTCCTGTCTCTGTGTGTGGTACAATCTAATCTAAATTAAACGATCACACAGAGTATTATCATGCTCCACAAGACCTCTGCTGTGGAGTAAACTCAAGAAAGTCATTAAGTCCCTATCCCAAAGAGCTTCCAGTCCCAGAAAAATCAGACGAGAACCAGTCCCAGGAAAATTGGACAAGGGGTGTGAAGGGACCCACCCCGGGAAGAAGATGGGGAGGGAGCACTGGTGAGAAGAAGCTTAAACAAAGCAGCAACATTTACAACTGGATTATTTTTTTTCTTGACTTGGAGTAATATTAAGAAAAGAGAAAAAAATAATTAAAGCAAGAAAAAAGTTTCACAAGCTCCTACTGTCCATCTGTCTCATTAATGTGAGAAGGTTGATGAAGACAGCTTGCACAGACCTCTCAGGACCAGAGAAGGGTAAAGGGCTGGGGCATTTGCAATGGGGGCCTCTGGGATGGGAGGTAACATGGATTAAGGGGAGAGGAAGCTCCTGGGAGAGGCAGCACCAGGGGCTCCACAGACACACAAGGCAAGGTGATGAGGACGGTCGCTGGAAGATAAATATGTGAATCAGAACAAGGGTACTTTTTTCTGGGTAAAGCACTGGATTCTCCCTGCTGAACGTCCTCTGTTTCAGAAGAGGTGACAGGTGCAAGGTAATGTCTCCTTACCGATCCGTAGTTAGCTGTTACATCAAACAGATAACATCAGTGAAGCATACTGCAGTAGCACCTAGTTGCACCAACATCCCAGAGCCGATGTGAGAACTTAGCTGGCCACAATCCTTCAGGAATCACTTAGAAACAAACTGCATTTAAAAAATGATGAAATGAAACCAAAATGTCTCCAGCTCTTTGCAGCTCTCCAGCCCCGCTGTGAGGGGCTGTGCTCACTGGCCATTTGCACCCAACCTGTGACTCCCACAGCCCTTTCTAGACAGGACAACCATCATGGTGTGTGTATGTTTATCCTCCAGTTTTAATCCCGCAAGTGTAGGCATGTTGGACTCTCTCCAGGCTCACAGCTAAAACGTCACTACTGGGGCTGGCTGGGATGGCTTCTCCCCTGCTCCAGCCACAGTTAGCAAAGTCATTTCCCTGAAGGTGAGCAGTATGGGACCAACAACAGCAGTTCTACTGTACACATACAATATAAGCACAGTAAATGTAAGCACAGTGTGTCACATTGTTTTGGAGCTCCCCAGGGGACAAGAGGACCGTAGAGCCCTTCATTTGGTCTATAGCCTGGCAGCCATATCCTTCACCAAGGACACCCGCAAATGTGTCACCTGTAGGGACGAGGCAGTGACTCATCACACTCATCCAGTATCATCCACTGACCTGCCTTGGTGTAGTCACAGTCTTGGTTAAAGGCATTGGCACTGATTAGTCTCCACCAAGTTTCTGTATGCGCACTTCCACCATCCCCAGCCAGGCTAATGATAGTACCTTCACACCCCTCACACCTCATGGGTACCAGTGCTCTCTTCAGCACTTCTCCCTCCCACCACCCTTACCCACAAAGAGATTAGCATGGACAGCTGCAATTAGGAAAGGTGATCCAGGCAGCCAGCGTCCTGAGGCATGCTCGTTAAGGTAACTAGCATCTTTAAAAGACAAGAATAAACTCTGCTCTCCACAGTATCTCCTCTTCTTCTTGCTCACCTATGAGTTAGCCTGTAGCCATCTTGACCAGCAAGGAGAAGAGCACTTTCCCTCCTCCCTGTTGGGCCACAGTCTGCTCCTGCAGCTATGGAAGCTGAGCTTCCTGCACCCTCATGACAACCCACAGCAAGCCTCACTTGCTGACCAGAGTGGAAGGTTGGCACAGCCCAGCCCCAGGAGAGAGAAGGTCCACTGGCATCCTTTGTACCCCACAGAGCCCTTGCAGGGGCCACACTCTGAGAACTGGGCCACAGAGACCTGGCGTGCTGTGCCTACCTGCAGTGGTCCCAGGAGAAGGACATTTCCCTAGCATCACTCTCCTTCACGGCTTCCTCCCCAGCTACCCATCCTTCATCTCAGGTTCAAGGTACAGCACTTACAGATATTTTTGTTTCTTTTACATTTGTCTCCTTTTTTAAAAACCACCCCTATTTCGATCCTTTTTTTTCTTTAAAAAAAACAAAACAAAACACAAAACTAATGATTTTTTAAGCGGGAACTTTCTGCCTCCAGCTCCGGCCGAGGCGCTCCGCGGGGCCAGGCGCACGGCCGGATTTCGGGTCCCCGGCCCTCCCCAGGCAGCAGCAGCTCCGTCTGGCCCCTGGATCCGGAATTGGGCAAGACCTCCCCCTGGCCGGATCCCTTCGGGAGAGGGGCAGCGCCTCGGGCACCGGAGGGCGGGAGCGAAGCGCAGCCTCCCCGGCCCGGCTGCCCCCTCCCCGGGCACCGGCGGGGCAGGGGCGAGGGGCGGGCGGGGAGGAGGTGGCCAGCCCGGCCCCGCCCCGCCGCTCCGCACCGGGAGGGCGGCAGGAGGGAGCGGGTCGGGCTGGGAGGCGGTGGCACCGGGACCGGGACCAGGATCGGGATCTGGATCGGGACCGAGCCCCGCTGGGCGGCGGTGCCGCGTCCCGGCGGGCCGGGGGTAAGTCCTGATTGCTGCTCCCCCGCTCCCCTCCCGGCCGGTACCGGCGGTCCCCTGCCCCGCAGCCCCCTCCTCCCCGGGTTTCCTCAGCTTCCCTCGCCCTCCGCGGCAGCCCCGGGCGGGGGGCACGGCGGGTGCGGGGGCAGCCGGAGCCGGACCCCAAGCTGAGGTCACGCCCGGAGCCTGCGCTCGGAGCCCGGACGCCTCCCCTGCACCCCGCACCCCTTGCCCGGAGCCTGCCCTCCGGACCGGGTGCCGCGGGGGGTGGGTATCCCGGTACCCTGGTGTCCCAGCGTGCCTGTATCCCCATGTCCCGCCACCCCGGGGTGCGGGTATCCCGCTGCCCCGGCACATCGGTATCCAGGCACCCTGGGACCCGCCTGGTTTGGCAGCGCCCCGGCCGCGGGCAGAGCGAGAAGGGCTCGGGGGGCGTGGGGCAATCCAGGCTGGGGGGCCTGGCAGGGCTTAGGGATGGGGAGCCGGGGGGGATCCTGGTAGGGAAGGTTGGCCCCCGAGGAGGGTCGAAATACAGCGCTTTAGGATTAGTGCTTTAGGTAAGGGGCTGGAGACAGGGCAGGAAAACTGTGTAACGAGGTGCCTGAAGGCTTTTGGGTATATTGCGTCTGATGTTGTGTTCATTCCTTGTCCTGGCTTTGCTTATCAGCTAGATAGCTGTTTAATCTATTATTTTTCCAGTGCTACAGAAGTAGCCTTTTGAGGCCCCAGCCAATACAGATTTCCCAGAGCGGGAGCTGTGTCAGTGCAAGCGACACTGCAAAATAACTCCTGTCTTTGGGTGGCTGCAGCTGGACCGTTTCATGAGCAACAGTCCTGGACCCGCAGCAGCGCTAATGCTATGGGAAATTCTTCCAATCTGGTGGAAGACTTAACTTCTTCGTCATGAGCAGGCAGAAGAAAGAGGAGGAGAGACAAGGACAGGCACTTTCAAACCAAACACATGCCATAAGAGATTGTTTCACCCCTCTCCTGAGGGATGTGTGTCCATGGGATAGAGGGAAGTTCAGTTTCCATCTCATTCAGCCCTTGTTCTCTCCCAGCTACAAAGCAGCAGGGGCCAGTGACACCAGTTTTAAGGCTAAATATATGCCAAGAGGCTGGAGCGATTTATATCTATTGCACAGCTACTCTTCCAGGCGTGTGTGCATCATAGACGCTGCTGTTCAAGGGGTGAGGTGGAACACAGGATAGTATTTATACCATTGGCATTGCAACATTTTGTCATTGCCTTTTGTAACTGTCACGCTGATGATGAGTTCAGTGAAGGGAGCACTAGCAAAGGGAAAAAAAAAAGGGGATACAGGCAATTAAATGTCACAGAATGACCCTGGGACAGTAGCCTTCATATTCCTGGAAAAAATCATCCTCCTTCTAAATCAAGAGTGAGTACATTCCTGAGCACAATCACAAATACATTGTAAGAAAAAGAAATGCAGGGTACCCTGCAAGCATCCTTCCATTATTTCATCTCAAATGACAAGTAGATTTGCTCTCCAGCACAGGAAGCTTGTCTTCTGGCTGGGCATGAAGAAGAAGCACAGTGTGGATGAAATGAGGGCAGCACTGACAGTGGAGCTTTGGCAAGGCAGGCAGGGCTGAAGCAGAGTGTTATTTGAACAGAAGGCCTGGGACAGAAAGACGTTGCAGGAAAAGAGTAATTCAGTGGATGGTGCTTACTACCAGGCACCCAGGGTTCAAGAGGCTACTTGAGTATTGCAGGTGCTGTCTGTCTGCCAGACTGACAAGCAGTTGTGTGTGTGAAATTCTTCAAGACATTTTTTGATGGGGGAAGGGGGAGGGTACTTCCCAGAAGGAAAGACACTAGGTCCAAGCTTCTGGCCAAGCCCTGGTTTGGGTAACTGCATTGGGTCTTCCTCAGCACCACAAATTTTCTTTCAGACTGCACTCCTGCTCGGCTGACTTATACTGACTACCTTAACTTGGGTGCATCTTAAAACCATTGCCATCTGCATTGGTTGATAAGATGCACCTTTCAGATGCACACAGAGGTGAAATCGTGCATTCTTCTCTTGGCTTAGATTGAATGAGAAACAAAACAGGCCAAGTAAGACTTTAAGCAAAGCTCTGCCTATATGTGAGTAGAAAAAAAGACTACTACGATTGGCTTGAAGTAGCATTCATGAAGGAAGTATGAAAGTCATACACTGTCCACAAAAGGTACTGTTCTCCATAACTATTATAGAGCTCTGATTTTCAGTCATCTCCTTCTTTCTGTTTGCAGCGGTGTCCCCATGGCCCTCTTCACAAGAGCCAGCAGTCATCCTAACACCACTGACCCCATTCCCTGTGGGGCAGACAACACTACAGAGCCTGACCTGCCACACTCACATGCCTACTACGCTCTCTGCTACTGCATCTTGATTCTGGCCATCATCTTTGGGAATGTGCTGGTCTGCT
Organism: Coracias cyanogaster; assembly: GCA_033124195.1. Lineage (NCBI taxonomy): Eukaryota > Metazoa > Chordata > Aves > Coraciiformes > Coraciidae > Coracias > Coracias cyanogaster. The sequence goes on along the minus strand of JAVSBS010020751.1, from coordinate 28,516 downwards.
TAGCTGTGCTGAGGGAACGCACTTTGCAAACCACAACAAACTACCTTGTGGTGAGCCTGGCGGTGGCAGATTTGCTCGTGGCTACGTTGGTGATGCCGTGGGTGGTGTACCTGGAGGTGAGTACGTCTAAGGAAAGATTAGCAGAATTTAACCACAATAGGAGTTCACCAGCGTTAGTGCACACTATCAGAACAGGCCAGCTCTGGTACAGATTAAAGTCCACTCACATTTTAACCCCCCAGCTAGTTCTGGAGCACTTGTAAGGAGGGTGGCGACCTGCAATGTCACACAGGTAGCCCTTGTAGGCTGGACACATGCTGGACAAATGCACCACAGTGCCACCGATCAGTAGCTACCCTGAGCCTTGCTCTTCTTGGCAGAGCACAGCTTCCTTGAGCTTGAATGGCAGCTGCCTACAGCCAGTAAAGTAGATGGTAGGTTCTGATGTGCTAACACCACTTTCATCTATGAAGCTGACTCCATCAGCCACAAGGGTTGCCAGTGAGCACCGTGATGATTCAGGAATGACAGGGGAGGCAATAGGGTGGAAATACCTTATAGGAACTCATCGTAGAGGCCAGATCAATCCCTGCTCCTCCTGAAAAACAAGGAAGGGCAGTCAAATCCTTGTCTCCTGTGGGGATTAAGAGCCTTAATGTCCATGATGTTAGGTCAGCTTTAAGCAACATTCCCCAAGCAGGCTGACAGAGAGATGAAGCTGAAGAACATGCTTCAAAATCTCTTTAAGTCATGTAAGTATTTTCATAATAACTTCAAAGGACTCATGAAGCCCTCAGGATCTTATTTTCCCAATCTTTGCACATTGGCCAGTGTAAAAATGTACTGGCGTGACCATGCACAGTATGGACAACACCATCAGATACAGAGCAGCAAAGATGGAAACCAATCCCCTCACACTGCGGCAAAACCCTGAAAGTACTGAAGCCACTCCCAGGGCAAATATTTTTACTAAAGTAAGTACATGAAGGTATGCTGCAGCTGACATTTTTATCTGTTCTTTTCAACATTTTCACACTAATTCACAAAAATTGGCAGGTCTAGAAAAATCAGAGTGTACACCTATCTGCTGTCCCTGTCCCCTGTTCTCATGCTAACAGAGGCAGAATAAGCCTCTGAGCCATGATCTTGCTGAAGCCTCATGCTCCTTCTGTAAGGGGCAAGCCAGGATCAGGCTGAAGGGTAGGGTGAATATTCTGTTGGCAGATGCCCACCCTTGGCTGACCTCTTTCCCACAAAACACAGCGGAAGCAGAGAGGGCTTTTGACTTGTGCACATAGACTGTGCAGTGCCTGAACAGAAAGTAGGACAAGACGGGACAACACCAGCAAATGCCAGACCTACTATGCAGGTACAAGGAGACTTGCTCAAGTAGCAGGGGACTGGCAGTGGCCTACAGCCCTCCTCTGCCACCAGAACGTGTTGAGTATGCAGCAGAGCTCTAAGCTTTGGCACCCAGCCTGGGCATTTCCCTGGTGTCAGTTTTAGCCACTATCCCAAACTGTGCCCACTGTAGTCTCAGCAAGCCTACAATTAAGAGAAATTAAGGGTTTGCTATGTATATAAGCATTATTAATAAGGGCATTGATGGTTAATTATGTATGTATGGCATCGTTGTCAAGAGAAAGAACAAAGAGACCACCACGATACTGTATGTGTGATCATTTTCCTAATGAAGTCAGTAGCAACATTGAGACTAATCTGTGTGGAGCAGTACTGGAGCAGGCCTGCAGGATGCATAGAGCTCACTTGTGTGACACTGAATGGTTAAAAAGCAAGGAATAAGTGTGTGTGAGGTGGAAGCCATCCCAGCAAGACAGAATTAGACTCTGCAATTTGATTGCAACTAAAAAATATTATTAAAAGTAAAATTTTATTTCAGTCTGGAATCGTTCATCAGCTCAAATGGATTCCAATGTTTAATGAAATTGGCACATCCATGTAGCAGCCTCTGCTCCCATGCAGTACTGTGGTCACAATTCATGCACACAACAGAGATCCTTTCCCTGGTTGTGTTTGTAGACCCATTCAAGACTCATTTACATCTGTGAAGGTTGGATAATCAAAGTAGATAATCCAAGAGTCACCCAAACAACAAGGAGAACAACCTACGTACATGCCAAATCCAAACTACCACCCCCCAGCATTGTGCAGTATCTCCTAGAGAACTCAGCTGTAGGACTCCAGTAAGACTAAGATTTAAAAAACAGTCCCAAAGGCCCAAAAGTCATTTACATATTTGCTGCTGTTTATGGATCAGCAATGCTACCAATCAAGCAGAAATGGCATCACACTTCAGTACACTATGGGCCTGGAAATTGCCAAGAAATCATTCAGTCTCCAAAACCGTGTACAATACCTATTCATCTACTGAACGTTTGCCAAACCAGACATCCGAGACCTGGCCATTATTTATGAAGCTAAAGGAGGATGAATACCTCAGATATAAATGTCACTTGTGAACTTTGTGCTTTACACTTAATTTTTAGTGCCATCTGTGGCCTGGATCTTCTCCATGAAATTTGTCAATCAATCATGCAGGCCAGAACTGTCTCTTTCTAAGAAATCTTTCGGGAAGGCTGTGACAGAGCAACAATAGGAACATTTTATAGCCTCAGAATCTTCATCTCCACCTAATAAAGTCTCTGGCACAAAATCCCTATTCAGCACTGCATCTAGCAATCTTCTGGGGTCAACGGGTAGGTCTAATATACCAGTACTGCTACCCTAGTTCTTTACTGACCTCTGATGCTGTGGCCAGTGCACCTACTGAAGCTCACCGAGGTTTCTAAGGCAATGGCATTAGGGTACCCTGCCCACTGGAGCTTGATGGCGTTAAATACTATCATGCCTGTATAAATGGAGGAGGACATGTAGCAGCATGGCCTGGAGCATCCTTCTCTGCCTTCTCACATCCAGTTCTACATCCAAATGGCAAAAAGCTTCAGAAGATGATTTTCACTGAGGTCCAGTCTGCAGCTCTGTTCAGAGCATGTGAGAATAATGCTGTCTCCTCTTCTGTGGCTCTCACATCAGAGCCATGAGACCTACAACTGCTCTTTGAGCTCCAGGACCTTGCCAGACTACCCTAAAAGGGAGGACAGACAACTGAATTACTGCAGCCCAGCCATTTACCGCTTGTCAGCAGGCCTGACTGTGTGCGTACTTGTAGTTACTCCCGCCATGCAAAAAAATAAGCAGCTATTTCACAGCTGCGGGGAGCTAACAGCACCCCCAAGAAGAATGCTCGCTTAAACACAAGATGCTTAAGCGAACAGGCTTAGATGCTCTGCTACTTACATGCCTGTCATCACCTGATGCAACTTCGTGTTCAGACTTTCCCATCCATGTAATCCTCAATATGGGATCTTTATGCATATCTGATTTACAGAGATACTTTCCTTTAGTTCTAAGGATTCAGGAGAGTGATGGATTTGCATAAGTTTATGAATGCACAATGATATTTTTCTTTTTAAATGGGAAGACTTCCTATAGGATTGGAAAGTTAAAAATAACAATATTGCAATTTTGTGGATAAAGCAGCCTGGTCATCAAGAAAGATGAGGTCAGAACTTGACCTGAATAGTCTATAGGGAGCTTCAGCATCGTCTTTGACTCTATTCCCACTTCTGCTGCACAGGCACTGAGTGGTAATGAAAGATTGTATCAGCTCATCTCTCTATGGTTTTCTCTTATCAACTGCAAGAGAATAACATCTGACCATCCACCTCACCCAGGCAGTTGTGAGGATTCATTCAATTAATACCTGTGATGTGCTTTGAGATTCCTGGACAAAAGGCACCAGAGGGATAAAGAGCAGGTACCCTGCCAGCACATGAAAACCAGAAATGCACACTAGCACGTTCTAGCTGAGGTACCCAAGATGAGAGGAACAGAGCAATAAAAGGAAGAGCAGAAATAGAATTTTAAAAATTATGAACGAGGCCTATTATAAAAAGGCTCTTCCTCACTGTTAAATTCTGGAATAAATTCTGCGTTTGCATACCCCACAGGTAAATATTAACTACTTCAGCGACTTCAGCAGAGGTACTCCCCATTTTAGAAGTTGCAGCTGGTGGAAGTGAGGATGGTTTTTAAGCCCAAACGTTTTGATCTGTCAAGTAGCCTCTTAATACAAGCTGGGGTGATCTGAACGCATCATCCTGAGAGGGTTCACTTCAGAGCCATTCCCACCACCACCACCTTCTTCAGCTTTAATGGCTCACATTCTTGGGCTTAGCATATGAATGTGCCTAGGACCTTGGAAACTCCCTCAGTTAAGTGCTTGCACATCTGCTGGGCTAGAGGCAGCTGGCTTTCATGGGAACACCTGGCACCAGCTCCTGGTAAAATATTCTTCAGCCTCCACACTGCATTGCATTTTGCCTCAGACTACAGAAACATCCCTTGCTGGGTCCTGCTACAAAGACTTCCAGTATTTATGATTTCTTTTTCATAATTTGGTGGTCAAGCAGATCTCAAAATCTGCAACTGAAGCAAAAACGGTGTGGAGTTTCTTTGAAAACTAAACCTGCCTGTTGAGGTCTCTAATTTCAGGGGCAGAGCCTTCAGTTTGCCCACCTAATTGTGCAGAAAAGCCCTAAGGTTTTGGTTTGGTTTTCTTTCCATTGCTTGCTTTTTTTAAAAGAAAACAAAGGAGCACTTGGTACAACAAGTATCAAAGTACCAAAGCACAGTTCCCTAGTGCATTTTGCAAGCCAATGCCCATTTGTCTCCCCTGCATTCATCCAGAGTCAGGTCACCTAATAGAAGACTGCCTCGTTCAGTCCCTGACTTCTGACACTAGCAGCTGGGTCCAGCAGAGAACACCCTAAAGGCACAGCTCACCTCAGTGAGTTTCTGTGCCCATGTGTGGGAATGCTGGCAGGATCAAAACCATTTAACTTTCTCAGGATTATTTCTTAAACATATCTTAAAACAACTCACACAAAGTGAATTCTGTATTTATACAAGTGCTTCTCTCTGCAGGGAACTGCATCCTTCCTAGGCATCAACACTTGCTGCAGGGTTGACCCACTGCCTTAGAAGCCAAGTTTACTTGTGGTGCTCTCTCCAGTCTGATCTGGGATAGGTATTTTTGAGTGGGTCTTGAGAAACTCCAAGGATGGAGCCTGCACAAGACTCATCAAGCAACCGGCTCCACTGCCTCACTGTTCTCACGGTCAGAAAGTTTACCTTCATAACCAGTTTGCATCTTTCTTCTTTTAACATATGCCTGTTGCCTCTTGTCCTCCCACCACACACTGCTGTGAAAAAACTGGCTCCATCTTCCTAGGAATCTGGTTCCAACTTTCTTAATAACCTCTCACTAGGCACTAGGGGACTGCAGCTAGCCCTCCATTAAAGCCACCTCTTCTCCAGGCAGAACAAGCCCTCTTCCCTAAGCTCCTCCTCACAGGACAAGTGCTCCAGCCCCCAGGGACTGTCTCAGTGGCCCTCTGCTGGAATTGCTTCCGTTTATCAATATTTTTCCTGTACTGGGACCCCAAAGCTAGATGCAGGACTCCAGATGAGGCCTAAATGTAAGCAGAGAGGCCAGGAACTAGTGTCAGTTCCTGATAGCTTCCCAAGATCCAGCTGAACCAGCAGGATCTACAGGGTTGAGGCTAAAATTCAGGCTCTCTTCAAGCAAGGACATTCTCTTTCTCTTCTACCCTCCTTCTCCAACCAGTGCGGCATTAGCTTTGTTTGCTGTACTCATCCAACAGGCTTATCTATTGGAGAGCAAGCTGCCTCCTTGTTCATCTCCTACAAGGAGCAGATGCTGAGGCAGACCACCTCACTCAGAGTCAGGCTATCATCCCAGCCCTGAGGACAGCAGTGCCACACAGTGCCTGGAGCATATTGTTGTCAGTCGAAAAGGTCATTGTCAAGAACTTGATGGCTGGGCCGAAAATGCATTTCTCCAGCACAAAGATTTGCCACAGCTAAGCTTTCCCAATTGCACACTTCAGATTAAAAATCCGAAAGGACCAGAACAAAAGCTCAACATGATAGCCAACCAAAACCCTTTATCTGAAAGTCTTGTGAGTTCTCACTCAGATCTAATAATAAAAATCAGTAACTGAGATAAGAATCCAAACAAGGTTTTAGAGAAGCCTCAGGTCTCAGGTCTCTGTTTCATACATAAATGCATAAAATTTGCAGCACTTTTCCAGCTCACTGCCTGCAAGAGTACTCCAGCAGCTAAGCTGGGAAACACTTTCAGCCCTTAGATTTTCCTCAGATAATCCTTAATCAAAGGATATACACAGTGATATAAAATTTAAATCAATTTATCATGCAAAGCCTTAGGGGAAGGGAGAGCTGCTAACTATTTTCTCACCTTGCCTCCATGTAAGAATAACTAAAGGACTGAAATCAAGGTGTGGCTCCTTCTCCACGACCTATTGCTGTTGTTATCTGCACACAATATAGGTGCCTCAGTTTCCCGCTGCACATCACAGGGGACTTGAACTCATCCAGTTATTGAGATACTTGGAGGAGAGCACCTCCTTATATGTAACTTATCAGGACTCAGTGCAGAACAAGACTGACGGTTTTGTGGTTGCTGGTGCAGGTGACCGGAGGAGTCTGGACTTTCAGCCGTATATGTTGTGATATCTTTGTCACCATGGATGTAATGATGTGCACAGCCAGCATTTTAAACCTCTGCGCTATCAGCATTGACAGGTGAGAGCCAACAGAATCCAGGGGGATAGTCTGGAGAGGAAGGTCATCCCTCTAAGCCAGCATGGCAGGGACAAGGAAATGGGGTTTGCACCGGCAGCATCAGTGTCCTCAGGAACAGAAACTTCCATGCAAGTCAGTCACTGTCACTACTGCTATTAATATGGCTCTGCCCACCATGTTCTAGATGATGTCTGCACTTAAAAGCATAGAGGCACAAACAATAAACCATCACCAGGAGGTAGTCAGCCACATCCTCATGCTTTCTAAAGACAGCAACTAGAATTGGTCATCTAATTTCCACTGAGTCTCAAAGAGAGTTTATCTTTCTGCAGAGCACTCATGAAGTTTTAATAAACAAAATCCTGCCATATATATAGGGAGAGGTGAAGATTATTGCTATGTAATCTTCAGCCTTGCCCTGTTTTTCCGCATCTTAAAACTGAGCCTATTTTAAGCAATGCTGAGGGCTGGGAGCCAAGACCTTGGCACACGTGGTGCTGTTAGGACCAAGGAGTGAGGGAAGGAAAAAAACCCTTTGGGCTGTACCTTTGTAATATGTGGTTCAAGGGTAATCATATAAAGCAGCTTTCAGTGCTGGGTTGGTCTTGTGTCCCTCTATGGGATCCCTTATCCCCATTTTATTTTGGCACTGTCTGCAGGGAGCAGCCCCCAGGCTATCCTAAAGATGAGACTCCTTTGCCTTCCATATCCTAGCCTTGCTGTGCTGCATCCCCTGGGGCACCCTGGCAGCTGAAGGCCCTGGACACCCACCTGTAGGCAATCCTCTGGCCATCAGCAAGGCCAACACCAGAGCAGGCAGCTGAGGCACAGAGTGCAGCAGGCTGTGGTTGCTCCAGAGACTGCTGTTTCCCAGCAATGTACATACAACCTTAGGGGCTTGAGGGATGGGGGTTTCCAGCTCCATCTGGTATCTCAAATCTTGTAGCTTCACAATGCCAGTGTTCTGCAGAGCGTTTCTTTGCAGTGCTGCCAACTAATTCTGATTTCTTCTGTTCCTCCCCGCAACGCCCCGCTTACCATTTCTATAAATTGCTGATCCCATCATCTGATCTTTCCTCCTTTCCTCTTCCATTTCTTCATCTTGTTCACCATCATGTTCCCTACATGGCTTTCATTTCTCCTTTTAAAACCTGGTCCTTTTCCTCCCTCCATTCTTATATCTCCTCTTTCTGGAGCTGGTTTGGTCTGCAGATACACTGCAGTGGTGAAACCAGTTCAGTACCAGTATAGGACTGGGCAGAGCTCCTGCAGGAGGGTCTCTCTCATGATTGTGATAGTCTGGATGCTGGCGTTTGCAGTGTCGTGCCCTCTCCTCTTCGGCTTCAATACTACAGGTAGGTGATGCTCCAAACAACAGCATGCAGGGAGGGGTTGGAAATGGAGCTGTCCTATGTATGGCCACGTCATTTAACACGGATCCTGCAGACTTTCCAAGTTATAGGAAATTTTAGGGAACTGGAAAGCACACTATGAAATGTGTCAAAAATATCCAGTGCTGGAGAACAGGTGTGCTCTTGTTTATAAGCTTGCCATTTGCTCAGGCAGACACTGACTATTGCTCTGAGGACAGACCTGCCTGCCTTAATACCAAATCAATACCCATCGAAGTGTCAAGGTCTACAGATCCCCCCAAACAATCACTTTGTGCACACAGATCAAATCTCCAGATGTTGCAGCATGTCCAACATAGACACATCAGACTTTCTGCATCTTGGTGATACCAACAAGTCCAGACACACAGTTTTAAATCTGATACAGGACACATTTCTGAACAGTGAGGATTGTATATTGGCACTGCTTGTGAGAAACCTTGTTCTCAAACAACTTGCTTTCTGCTTCCTCATCTAATTCCTTGAGGAGAGCAAATAATTTAGCCTCCTCATTGGAAGCAGGTTGGTCTTTCTCCTTCCCCTCACCTAGGGCTGCCCATTCTCCCTGAAGGCAGAGTGATAGGGGAGCCTTCCTCCCCGCTGAGTCACAGGCAGAAGTCCTCTGCTTCCCATCCATCCTCTATGCAGTGCTTGAGGTAAGAACAGGACAGGGGGTGCGAAATGGTGCTGTCCGCCACTGCCTGGTCCAGACAGATGGGGGTGAAGGCACATCTCTGCATCTAGACAGCTCAGAGGCTGTCAGAGGAATAGGAGAAAAGAAGAAAGGAGGCAGGATCCTCTGAGAAAGGATGGCAATAGACATGAGACAGGAGGGAAGAGCCGTTGGCCAGAAAAGCATGCAGATGCATTCTTGGTCATGCTAGAGGGTGCCTAGGTGAGTGGGTAGGTCACAGTATCACTTGCAACAACAGCGATAGGAGATACTTACACTCCTTAGACTGCCCTTGTTCCTCAGCCACCTTTCACCTTGCTTTGCCAACACACCAGAGCCTCTGTGTACTAAACCAAAGCAGCTCAGCCACTCCTCTCTCTCTCTCTTCTCCTCCCCAGCGGATCCCAGTGTCTGTTCCATATCCAACCCTAGTTTCATCATCTACTCCTCTTTGGTGTCCTTCTACCTCCCCTTCATGGTGATCCTGCTGCTCTATGTCCGGATTTACCTCGTGCTAAGACAAAGGCAAAAGAAGCGAATCCTCACCCGGCAGGGCAGCCACAGCGCCAACACCAAACCGTGTTATGCACACAAAGTAAGATCCACATGAATGCAGTAGAAGCTGTTCAAAAGGACAGGGCACGCATCATCTCCTCCCCCCAGAGGGTCAAAGCACAGAAGGGAAAGCATAAAGAATGGACCTGGCATGTTTTCATCCCATCCCTCACTCATACAGCATGATGTTTGAGACACAGAGGCTCCAGTTAAATCCTTCTCAGCCTTCTAGAAAGAGGACACTCCCTGTGTATCTCTGCCCTCTAGAGCCAGGCAACTAGAAAAGAGCACAGCCTACTTCAATATTTCTTCATCTCATCCATGCAGAAGTCTGGCTAATTTCTTAATTTATTGATTTTAATGTCTTCATTTATTGATTTTTGCTCTCTGAAGCTTCTTTCTCAGGGCTTCACAGGCTTTAACCTAGATTATTTAAAAAAAAACCCAACCAAACACTCTCTTCATCTGACAGACTTAGGTCAAAATGCTCATGGTGCATGGAGCATTTGTTCCACTGACCTTTCTAGATGAAATATCTGCAACCATGGGAACGAGCACAATGGTTTATAGGAGATTGCTTGGTCACGCATATCTGCTTGTTTTACCCATTTTCTCACAGTGAAGCTACATTAAAAAGGGGTGGGAAGGAGAGCAGGGCCAACACAAAAAATACAAGTGAAAGGTTAGCAGAGCAGGTGTTTCAGCTCTT
>JAVSBS010020751.1:0-18467 GCA_033124195.1 Coracias cyanogaster | reverse complement strand
CTTTCGGCCCATTGCTAATCGCAATTTTAGCTCTTGTTTCAGCTCTTGTTCTTGTGCTTATCTTTGGTGGGGTGGAGGCAGAGAGTTGTCTGGTGCTGGTTCACCCCTCTGATGAGCCAAGGTCAGTCCAGAGGATATAGTGCAAGCCTAAGAAGCAAGTGGGGCTAAGGATGACTCCTACAACTTTCCTCATCATCCTTTGACCCAATGAATGGTTTGGATGGTTCCCAGTTCCTTTGTGGCATCCTCTTTTGCAGGAACACATGGAGAGAAAAGCTTTGCCAAACAGATGCCAAGGCATGTTTTCCCCCTGTCTCCCACTCAAATGCTCAGGCCAGAAGATGTCTACCGAAAGGAAGTTGCTGACCGTCTTCAGCCTGCAGCGGTACTGCAGCTTCTGCCATGAGGCATCCCTCACCAAGACACCAGGGACTACACAACACAGCAGGCTGGAAGAGAGGAGAAGGAGTACGAAGCCAGGACTGGAGGTACGGAGGCTCAGCAACGGCAAAACCATCAGCTCTTTAAAGCTAGCACACCAGCAGCCCCGGGTGATCCAGCTTCGGGAGAGGAAGGCTACCCAGATGCTAGCTATTGTCCTCGGTGAGTGAGAGCCACTCCGTTGAGTAGGGTGCAAAGGATGATGGTTTGGGACTTGAAAGAGCAAGGAATCTCCTAATACAGTACTGGGATTAAAAAAAAAAAAAGAAGAAAGCAAGGCCCAGACTTTAGCTGTCACTGCTCCACAAATTTAGGAGAGACAATAGTGGGACACTCAGGGATCTAGGGTAATGCTCTCAAATGTTGAAAGCCAAGTATGTTAGTGTTTTATTTGCTCTGTTGTGTTACCCTTTTGTTTTAAATCAGTGGCCAACAAGCCCTGCCAAAGGGAGCAACATCCAGCACCTTCACTTTCCCTTTTCCTTTATTTCACAATTATGGTTATTATAAAGCTGGAACATTCCTAAGTTTCCATGCATGCAGCAGCTCTTAGGTCCAGTTATAGAAGAGGAAACCAAAGCAAGGAGTAAGAGAGGAACCAGCTCATAGAGCTGGATAAAGAAGCCAGCAGACTGACACCCCACTTAACTGCCATGGTCACCAGATGCATTACTTCCCTTCATTAACTCAGTAGTAACGGGGAAATAATGAAGCCCTCCCTGTAACTGATTAAAGCAGCTAAGGCAGTAGTCTTTCCCTCTAAGTTGTGGCAACTTGCTTTTGTATGTCACCAGGCCACTTCTGAAGCTCCATCCATCCATTTACGTAACTGCTCCCAAGAAGCCTGAGCCCTTGACAAATCCCTCTGTATCAGGAACAAATGGCACCTTCTGTGTCTACCAAAAGCAGATACGTGCGTGGAAATAGTGAGAGGATGGAGGGAGAGGGCACAAGTGCAGACTGCTTTCCAAGTAGTTGTTTCTCTGAAGTCATGGATTGTTTTCTCCCTCTCTCTAACCCCAGGAGCATTCATAGTCTGCTGGTTGCCCTTCTTCTTGATTCACATCCTCAATGCCCACTGTCTGTCCTGCCACGTGCCTCCAGGGCTTTACAGTGCCAGCACCTGGCTTGGCTACGTGAACAGCGCCCTCAATCCCATTATCTACACAACCTTCAACACCGACTTCCGCAAAGCCTTCCTCAAGATCCTCTGCTGCTGACCATGGGGCTGGCACTGGGCTGCACGAGCTGTGGTTTGAAGCAGACTCCTGGGCTGGGGACAAGGTGTGGGGCTCTTCCCTCCCTCTGCTTTACATGCTGTTTGAAGTGATGCACTCCCCTCATCTGTGAGCAGTGTTGGTCAGCAGGACATGGTCATCGCTGACAGCCAGGTACCTTCTGCACTTGAACGAAGAGCAGGAGCAGGTTCCACCTGCACAGCTTGCTTCCCACACCAAGCCTCAACGCTCCTGCTTAAGAATGTACAAGTGCTTCCTGCTTCTGGGGAGGGAGGGGAAGAAGACAACGAGGCAAACCAGTGAGTTCCTCAGCACTCGGCACAGCAGCACTGAGAGGCAGACCTGAGCATGCAGTGGAAGATCAGCCACTGCAGCATGCTGCTCCTGGGAGCTGCCAGGCTCGCTGAGCACATGGGACCCAAGTGGACAGCATCTCTCATCTCCCCTGCCTTCATGCTGGGAACACATTTGCCCTCCCACTGCCGGAGCCTCGGCCTTCAAGAAGACAGACGGCTCACATGCAGCAGTCCTAATAAAAGGGCAGAACATGACCTCTTTGATAAGGATCCTGATCACTTTGATCAGGAGCCAAGAGCAAAAATTTGGCAAGGAAACTGAGAAAAGGAGCACTGATGGAGAAATGACAACATGGCCATTGTCTCCAACACAAGGGTTTGCCCATAAAACTGGCTCAGTCTCAGTGCTTGAGAAAACTGCCCTAGTTACAAATGCAAACTTTCCATGTGCTGCCAGCTTGTATTTTATTGCTCCTCACAAGGTAGAGGGGTGGCTACCATCCCTCTGGTGGGTCAGATCTCATGAGAATTGCAACACTAGCACTGTGTCCCCTCTCTTCCTAACCCAAGGACCAGCAATGGATTGGCCACTACTTAACTACCACACAGTCATCTGCTGAGACCACTAAATAATGAACAAGGCCTATGATAACTCCAGTCATGACTGCAATAGATTCAAACCTGGTTTTACAGCTGGGGCAGGTTCCATGTACCCTTCTCTCAAAACTTGTTTGTGGTCTTTTTGGAACCAGTCTCCATTTGTGCTCCTCTCCTCATGAGGCATCTGCAGTAGTTCCTGGATGAAAACATCGGACAAGCCCTGCCATACCATGTAAGCTGGTCTCATGTTGGGGCACTCTAGTGCTCTTTTCCTTGTCTAGGCAAACCTGACCTGGGACAGCCTCAACATGGTACTCTTATTTCCCTCTCTTGCTGTACTGGATCAGAAGCTCCAGCTCTCACTCCCAAGACTAGGCTTAGCTGTGCAGTTAGCCATGCTTGTTTGACAGCTTTGGGTGTGACTGTGTGTGCCATCCCTGCCTGTGTCCATGCCACAGCTCCTCCAACCAGGAAGGGCTTCCTCTCTGTCCTAATATAAAGCCAAAACCATTGTCTTCCACCTCTGGAGCACCTAACAGGGCTCTAGCTTCTTCTTTTGTTTGCCTGAGTTTTGGGAAGAGATGCTTGCGGACAGCATATGTTGTTTGTCTGGGGAGGTGCCATCCATACTGCGCTGTAACTGCATTAATCCAATAAAACATGGATGTAATTGGAGGGTTTGGTATGTTTGTGGTGAACATAGCTCTTCCATAAGTTTTCTCTCACCTGTAGCCCTCTTAACACTTCCCCTGTACAAAATGATTGTCCACCTGGACACCCACAAGAGGCCTTTATTACTTGCATTTCATTTGCAGCTAGGAAAGAAATCAATGGCTGCTGCAAGCACTTCCATCAGATTAATTCTGAAAATACAGTCAATTAGTTTCCCAGCTACAAGAGGCAGGCATGCAGTAGTGTTATTCCATCTGCTCCAAGGTGCTGGACAGCACAGGAGGTACTCAGCACACAGGCTATTGGGGAGTACCAATCAAGTGAATCAACCTGTGGACAGATTGCTGCTCAAGTAATTCTCATTAAGATGCTTCATAACACAGATCACCAGAGACCAGTTTCAGTTGCTTTATATACACAGTTCCCAGAAAGGTGGAAACAAGGAGAAAAAAAAATCTTTTAAAGGGTGACTAGGTCCATTTCAAGCCCTAATGTAGTATCTCTCAGGTGTCAGGTTCAGTCTGATCTTAGTTGAATTCAAAGCAGTTCTTCAAGTGGTGATCCCCAAGGTGATTCAGGAACAGAAGATGTAGCAGAAGATCAGGTAGTATTTTGGTACTCACACAGCTATGAGGGATGGGGAACATTCTATATCTAAAAATATGGTCCTTTATTTAATAATTAAGACTTGAACTATCATCACAGAACTGGCAGCAACCTCTTGAACTATAACCTGCTATGGACAAAAAGAAAAAATATATATATCACCACAAAAACCACCCACAATTACAAAAGCTCAAGTCCAGAAGAAAACAACCTCTTTCTCCCCTTCCCTCACATACTGCTTGAGCTCCAGTCCCAGTTTTACAGTGGCAATATGAACACAGGTGGTGTCACAGGAAAGGGCAAGGAACAGAAGCAATCAAAGGTGCAACGAGTTGATACCTCCCCACCCTCTCTAGCAAGCCAGAGGGGCAGCTGAGGAGGACCCCAGGACCTGTGCTTCACAAGCCCTCACTCGTTAGTTGCGGTAGAATAATCCACACTCCCTCATTTTTTAACTGAAATGCCTTCTCCTAACCTTCATTTTCTACAATGTTTTCATCTTTACTGTTGTTTTTTTTTCCCCCTGCCTCCATGACTGGCTGGAAGAAGAGAGTCGAGCTGTGTCTCTGTGCTCTGCTGAAGAACCACAGGCTGTCTACAGGGTTTCATTTACATGCTGATATTCACATTAGAAGAGCTTTTGGAGAATGCAGAACGCTCTTCTCCTGCATAGAGAAAAAGGGAGCTCAGAGACCAACACAGGCTGTAAATAATTCCCAGTGTCAGGAGACCTGCTCTAACAGCACAGCTGGGAGGACGTGCAGGCACAGCAAAGGGTCCTGCAGCCTGTGCTCACCTTCACTCTGCTCCACCAGACAGCAGGAATGGGATACCTAAGGTCCCCTGTGCTGGATGTCATTTGTAAATGAGCCAGCAGACAGAACAGCCAGGAAGCATCTCTTCTGTAGCTGAGGAGAGTTAAGACCCTTTGGAGATGAAGAAGAGCTGGCAAAACCCATTGGGAACAGCAGCTCCTGCCTGCAAGGTACAAGGCAGCCGTCCAAGTGCTGCCTGTCTAGACGCAATTACAGCATGCCTGAGAAATGGACTGAAAGCCACTGTTTATTCCCTGCTTCCACCATTTCTCCAGGCAGACGTGTCCCAGCTTGCAGAGCCATAGGCTGTGACGGAGCTGCAGGAAAACAGATGCATGAGCTGCTGGACCTGCATACCCCCATAGCTCACTGAGTAGGCTCACCATAAGTTGATGGTCACTCAGGTCAGTGGGCACACGTAGCTCTCTCACAGCACCACACAACAACTTGGACCATGCCACAGAGACCCTGATCTCCTCCACACACACCTGGGGCTCCCCAAGGGTATGTCTGTGGTAGGTGTGCCACACATTTAACGCATCAAGCTTGCTGGTCCCACCTGTGATGCTGCTCTTCAGGGGCTCCTAAACAGCACAACTCACTCAGGCATGTGCGTGCACCTCCCAGTGCACTTCATGCACTTCCCTGGAGGGACATGACAGATCCTGATGATGGCTGCAGCTCTGAGGGGCTTTTTTTTTAGAGCGTAAAACATGTAAATGAAATGGATTATGAATCTATAGTTCAGAGTAAGAGGTTTTTCAGAATAAGCGGCAAGAGCCCGACCCTGGGCTGGAAAGGACAGCTGACCAGGCAGCAACCTACTCTGCACAGTGCCTCTCAATCTACAACCTCTCCTCAGGCTGCTGTGCAGTAGTCCTGATGGTAGAGCATATTTAAGATGAGTACGGATTGTCTGAAAACAAAGCAAGACACAACAACTCATTTTGAGCAGCTCTCAGTAACTCACCCCTTCAAGCATGGCAGGCAGAGACAATTGGAAAGCATCTCTGTAGCTCACTGATACTTCTTCACAGTCCACCAAAAATTTCTACTTAGGCTGCTGTATGGTGGTTGTTTTAACTACTTCTGTGGCTTAGTCGGGTGGAGGTGCAACAGGAGATGTCCATCACAGATCAGATCCTCACACGTGCCCCATGGCTCTCTTCTATGTTCTCAAGGGCTACAATTTTAACTTCAGGTCTAGCAGCAGAATCACAGGCTACCCAAGTTACTGAAGCCTTAAATGGTATCAGGCACCAAACTGAAGATATCCAGAGCTAAAATCAGCAGTTCTTATGTTGAGTTTTGTACCAAAAAATGGAGAAGAAGCCATGAAAGAGTGTTTTCCCTGTTGGAGGCAGCAGCAGGCATTACCCAGGCACCAGGTCACACGGGAGCCTTTAAGCAGGAGAACACAGAGGCCCATGGGGCAGAAGGTCCCATGAGGGGTCTTCCATGAGAGAAAGCTGCCCGCTGGGAAGGCAAGGAAATTATGGAGGAGAAGAGTTTCACCTGCTGGCACAGCTCCACTGTTCTGCAGGTGACACTGCTCAAGCTAACATGCTCCAGTCCATGTCCATCAGCTCCTTGCAGCAGCTAATGGACGTATTTTAGCAATCCCAGCTGCAGCAAGACATTAAAAAAACCATTTGCCAGACTACAAAAAGGACAAAGCAAAGTTTTGTGGAAAATTTCACTTCCCCAGGTAAACCTCCCTAGACTCCTTAGGGGATGGTCAAGCCAGCTACTCAGCTGAGCTCAGCCCCTGCTGTGGAGCTAAGCATGAGCAGCTCCCCCCTGGGGGTAAGTACACCTGGAATCGGCCATATTGCAGCCTCTGTGAGGGGGATTCGAGCTACACGGGCATCTGCTTCCCCAGACTAGTCTTCTGCCCGCAGCTGGGTTCAGCACAACCTGCTCAGGCTAGCAGCTCCTCTGGAACAGACAGCCCTATGCAAGATGGAGCTCGGCTTAAGCTTCTTGGAAAGCAAAGGCCTGTCCAGTCACTGTTACTGATGTGATGGTTTTTGAAGAATGTCTAATCAATGCAGGCATTTCGAGGAAGGATCAACAGGCTGCAGGATGCTGATAGGGTGATAAACAGAAAACTACAAGTAGGAATGGCAGGCACCCAGAGGACACTGGTACCAATCTGGTTAGTTTCAGCCAAGTGTGTGATGATTTGCTCTGGCAGCCTTCAGCCTGCAAATGCTCCTGGCTACGAGGTGTCTTGTCTCCCAAAGAGAATGGGCACATCAGCTCTTTCTCAGACCAGTGTGAGTACTCCAAATCTGAATTAGCCTTTGAGTGAGTCCCTGAAGTGAACTTTTCCTTACCTAATGGTAATAATGAATTAACATAGTTGTCATCTCCTGGTGATATCTTACCATCTGACCTGCTGTGTTAGGAGTAAAGG
Source organism: Coracias cyanogaster (assembly GCA_033124195.1). NCBI lineage: Eukaryota > Metazoa > Chordata > Aves > Coraciiformes > Coraciidae > Coracias > Coracias cyanogaster. The sequence continues at coordinate 11,380 of JAVSBS010020751.1, read as the reverse complement.
AAGGTTCACAAGGCTGCAGGCAACTTCAAGGTGTGAGGGATTCCAAACACTGCTTCAAAGTCAGCATCAGCTGCTACATACATCTTGCTGAATTTCATCGAACTGGAGGTAGAAGATATATCCTAGACCAATCCTGCCTTTCAGTCTCAAATGTCACTAATCCAGCTGTGCTTTGTTACCCTCTGAACAGTCTATCTCAACTCAAGACAGACTGGTGGCTTTTCCTGTTCTGCTTTCCTGGCCTCACTTCATGCCACCCTTCCTTCATTTCATACTACCTCGAGCACCGTCAGCTCTGATGCCAACCACACCTCTCTCCAACAGGGATGCTCTTTCACCCAGGCCCAGGCAAGGAATTCTCCTGAGCCTCCTTCACGATTCTAGTCCACACATTAGTGAATCTGTGTGACAGACACTGATCTCATCTCATCGTTGAATGCCTCTGGAAATGTGAGACAAAGAAAACCCCTAGAGCCAAAGAAGAAAACGAACATAATTAAAAATTAATTTCAGTATAATGATTTAAGCATCTCAGTGAGAAAAACACCAGGCTGCTCCATGTTTGGCAATCTAGGGAAGACCTTTCTGATTCCCTGCCCTGGGGACTCTTGTCAGTTTTAAAAAGTTTTACCCTGCAGCTGTGAGCATGGCAAATTGAACAGCACAAATAAAGGCTACTTTTCACTGGGCATAAGCACACTCGCTATGGGTCATTACATTCCTTTCTGCCACCCTATGCCATGGCAGAAGGGCTGTGATGCAGGTGGGCTGCTCACCTTGCCATGCCTCAGCTGAGAGGCAGCAGCATTTCTGTCTGTCTGTGAGGGATACACAGAGCGAGATGGGTGGATTATTAATGCTGTAGGACTCTCTTCAGTATTTGTGATGGCACTGTCTGCGGTCAACAAGGGAGTCAGGTATCAGGGGTGAGTCCAGCACTCAGTCTTCTCTCAGCCTCAGGTGTGAAGGCTACCAGCATTACTCTGTAGCCTTTTGCCTTGTCACCAGGAGTAAAGCAGCCACTGCTAAACTTCCTGAACAACAACAGAATGCTTCTTCCTCCCCAAGACATGCGTGAAACGAGGGATGTAAAAAGACACATGCCAATGTCTCCTGCAGCGTGGTGTTGGCAATGCTACACGTGGACATACTGCATAGCTCCCATTCCTTTCTTTGCTGGCCTTGCCAGATCCTAATCATCCTGTTTGCCTGTGCTCCTTCCTCCCAGATGCTCCATCTCCTGCTCCCTTCCTTGAAGATGCTCCATCTCATTGAAGGCTTTGGCTTGCCTGCCAAGCTCTGTGTTCCCTCCCATCCCAGTTCACTCAGTTTTGTCTGAGGAAAGCATCTGGCTTTCCTCACGGTTCGTTTCCTCAGTTTTTTTCAGCACATATTAGCATTAAGTATTTGACATTAAGTTGTAGATAGTTCCATTCCCATCTGGGAAGGACAGTATAAAAAGCTCAGGACAGATTTGTAGCCTCTGCTGACTTCCTGCAAGATGTTGGCTACATCACTTCAATACCTCCTCTATTACCTCATCAGAAGGCAAAGCAGCCATTCTCCTGTGGAAGCAGGGAGCAACAAGCAGAAAGCATTGCTACAAACCCACCTTTTTGTCATGCTTTGCAATACATGTCCAATACCTCAGAAAGGCAGTCAACTCAAGAGAAGAAGGTATCACACGTAGCAGTGGAATGGGTCCAAGAACTCTGGCCAAGGACCTTGAAACCACACCTTTCTTCTGTGAGAATTTGTGCTGGGCCATTACATCTAAGGGCCTTAGTTTTCAGATCTTTTCTTGACCAACTATCTGCAAATCAACCTGCTCTGCAAGTACAGACCTGTGAGACACACCTTGTCCCACAGAGCTGCAGGCGTGAACCACAGCCATGGCCTTTCCCAGCACACTGGCCCTCCTGTTGACCAGAAAAATGCTTTACACAGTAGCAGGGGGATAGGGAAGACAGGAAGCTGGCTAGTTCTGCACTGGTTGGCGGATCCAGGTGCCTCTAGCTATCATTTCTTTACACGTGGCCCTGTCTCCACGACATAGCTTCTTAAATTTTCAGGCTGAAGTTAACCAAGTTAACCAAGTAACCTCTTCTCATCCCAACCTGCTTCCCAAAGAGCTCTGCGAGATGTTCAGACACACAAAGAGCTGCTGAACAGAGCAGGTTTTCCCTGAAGTTTTTGAAATGATGGGGAGTGAGTCAGGCCAGGAGCTGGAGAAGGTATGTCAGAAGTGTGACAGAGCATCTCACCCTGCTGTACCTTCACCTGACGAGACTAAATTGTACATATGACAGGTGTAGAAGTAAGCAGGCAGTTTATGATCACCTCATTGCCCTTCCCAGCCAATATGCCACCAAGGAGCAAACTCTGCACTCTGACAGACATCATTCACACTGGCACAAGGGAACAAGAACATTTTGCTGCAGGAAGATGTTAACCATTTCTGTACCAGCACCAACTTTGCCAATGTAGATCCAACTTCTCAAAGGGATTTAACTTCTTTTTCTTTTTAAGGAGTCCTATCATGCCTACAGAAAAGTGCTTGAGGAAGGATGGTGTGCTTGTGGATGATGTGCTTGAACATCTTTAATAGTCTGAAGAAGTGAGTGCTGCATTAGCAGCCAAGAGACAAGGTCCCAGATGAATTATGTAGATCACCCTAGAGTACTACAAATAAGACCATTAAACTGGCCAGCACCATCATCTATTCTGTTTATGCCTTCCACATCACAGAGGAAACCTCTCTGAAATTACTGAGAGGAAGGTTTAAACATTTTATTTGGGCCCTTTGCCTGCCAACTCAGGTTATGAATAAAAAATCAAGAGGATTCAGGAAGAAAAAAAAAAGCTACCCAATGCTTAAAAGCACCTCTGAAACATACCTGGAAGCAGTTTTTCTATGCGTAAAAGCTCCATGATCTGAAAGCCCTCTGGACTTAAGAGATGTAGAAATAAACTGAACCCCCTGCTGGAACACTTCCAGTCTTGGGCAGCTCCTGTAGTACCACAGAAGAGCAGACCTAGAAACTGTCAGACGAGGCTTGATAAAACCTGCCACGGACACTGTGTCCCAGTAATTCAGAGGACGGATGGGATGGTTGAATGTGTGGGAGAAGAAATTACATACCTGAAGGAGAAAATATTTTTGTGATAAACCAAATTGATTTTTTTTTTCAACACATCTTAAGCATACGTTCGAAACTCCTAAAGAGTGTGCAATATTAAAACAGTTCTGAAAGGAGTAAGTTACTGAGCAGAATACTGATGGGAGTGGTCAGAAAGGCACAGGACTCGGCATTTAACATGCAGCTCTGCCAGTAATTCTCATCAGAAACAGAAGAACATGAAAGGCTTTTCTTTATCAAAAGGAAGTTTACACTAGAAGTTGCCAAGGGAAAGACGTTCAAGGGTCTAATGTTTTTATAACGCATTATCTCTTTTGTATTCTGCCATTTGGGGATGGATGGCAGTCAAAAGATGTTTTTTGCTGTCTTCTGTGCTAAGTAAAGTTAATTTAGCACAGAAATGTTTCCACTCCTTACTCATTTGAATTTTCACTTCTCCATGAAATTTTAGTTTTCTTCATATAGTTTTCTTCCCTATATTAAGGCAAGAATTCTGTTTTAGAAGAAAACAGATCTCTGCTTGGAAATAAGAGACTTTCTAAGTTAGAATGAAAACTGTTGCTTAATTTTTTACAATGTGAACTAGGACTCACAGATAGATTGAAAACTCGTCTAAATACAACACATTAATCATAGAATTCATTGGGTTGGAAGGGACTGTCAAAGGTCATCTAGTCCAACCTCCCTGCAGGCAGCAGGGACATCTCATACTAGACCAGGTTGCCCAGAGCCCCATTTTGGTTGTTTCAGGGTTGGCGCAGTTTGTTAGTGAGCTTCTTAGATAATGAGTACATGTAGCTGGTCAAATTTTGCCCAATAGGAAGTAGTTTGCTTTGTGCAGCTCTGGTGCACATGCACAAGCCAAGCAGAGAGCCCCAACAGTAAAACTCGATCCATGTGAGTGGAGAATGAACAGGAACACAGCAGCAAGGAAAGTCTGGAAGGCCAGAAGGAAGAACTAAGATCCCAATACAGCTATGTGCAGCTTCCCAAGGCACCCAGGTTGGGAGACAGAAAATGAATAAATCGTAACGATTCACAGAGGTGGGGTATGATGGAGAGGCCAATCACAGCTAGCTCCCAAAGGGCACAAAATGGCGCATCCAAAACTAGCAATGAGGCTACCAACCTAAAAACGCAGGCAACATGAGGAGGACACAAGAGGTAGCATCCCTTATCTTCCATGTCTTCACAGAGCACCCCTGACAGACCTGTTGGACACAAGCATCTTGGTGCCTGAGTGCTGGGCTGACTCAGACATTTTGGTGACTGTAAGTGCCAGTGAATGAGAAGTTTTAAAACAGTCACTGTCCCCTCCCAGAAGGTTTTGCACTGACCCTTGCAACATTGTAGAAACAGACGCTGCAGAAACAAGCACTGCAAGGTCCCAACACGACCATCGTGTCCTGCATTCCTCTTGAAGTAGCATAAAACATTTTTGTTTCATTAGAATTCCCTGCCCTTTAAGGCCCTTCCACCTCACACTGTATACCCAGGACACCATCTCCCAAACTTCCCAGTGCTGCATCATAAGGTACTTCTTGGATTGAGGACGTTAGTCCAGTATCTTATGTAGTTTCTGTGGCTGAATTATTCCCTGTAATCTCTGAAGACAAGAGTAAGGCAGTCTTTGCACCATGTCTTTAGGATCCTGTGGAACAGAAATGTAGCGCAATGCAGTGCATAACGCTGGGATGATGGAAAGGACTCTGTGGAGCTGCCCAAGGAGACAGGGATGCACAGGCAATGCTGACAGGAAAGCTAAAAACTCCTTATACTCTATGGTAAAGTCATTCTGACATGAGATATAAAAATCTTAAAACATTAAAGAAATGGTGAAGAGCAGCAAACTGCAGATTAATCCTTAATTGCTTTAAGGCCAGCAACTTTAACTACAGTATTTTTTAAAAAATTGATTAATTCAGGTAGTAGAGTTCTTACAGGGAGAAGGACAGGCAGGTGTCATTAACACTTCAAGGTGTTCTTCTGAAGCAAATTATTTGGAACCCTACTACGAGGTGAGTCACCGTTCATCATGCTGCTCAGTCAAGTTTCCAGGAGACATCTTCTTGAGCACTGCACTCAAGCTCTCCAGTACACCACCTCTATCACACATTCAGGAGCCAGTGTAATGAGGAAGTTGTTTGGGTTTTTTTTACTACTTTATTTCATTTATTATAAAATGAATAAATCCAGGATTCCAAAGTAAGGGACATTAAAAAACTGAGTAAGAGGAATGTGACATAACTAAGTCATACGTGAAAACAAGGAGCCACAAGAATCTTTTCTAAACACCTCTTCCCGCAACACATCTCTTCCACAGCTCCATCTCACACAGACATTGGCGAAGCCTGCTACTTGACCAGTGCTAGGACAGCTGGACGGAACGGTACACTTGTTATTCTCCACATGCTACCATGGGAGTGAAATCTTAGCCCACACAGGTGAAAGGGTACAGAGACAAAAACCCCTCCATAGCAGGCCATGGATTAAACACTTTCTCTTCTTTCTGGCTCTAATGTCACAGACTGGGACTCCTGAGGCAGGGGTTTTCGAGGCCAGGCCAAGGTGGAGGGCCTTCTCCTGGCCCAGAGAACACCCTACACTGCCAGCAGCCTGAGAGAGAAGTACGTGTACAGTCCCTGGTGCCACTGCACACAGCAGCATTTCCACTCACTTCTTTTTATGGACACAGATGCTGGCAATGGCCACAAGGAACAGTGTGTTAGACTGAGGAGGGAATCTCTCATCAAGGTGCTGCATGATGGGACAACCACATCACCAGGGTTTTCTAGAAAAATAATTACCAGTAATATCCATTGGATATGGAATGAGAGTCCAAAACAGCTGGTGAGCCTCCAGGCAGCTGGATTAATTTTAAGTATATGCCCTGATGCTTCTTCGATCACAAGTTCAATAATTCCATCCTTCCACATGGTAAAGCAACAGTGAAGAACTGAAAACAAAGCTGTCCGTACTGGTCTTCTGAGCTGTTCAGGCTCTTCCATAGCCCAAGAACACACCAAGCCAAATAACAGAAAGGGATGTTCAAATAAGATCTTTCTTTCCTGCTAGGAAGTGAGATCTTCTTCAAATATCACCTTTAATTCCCTTCAGGAAGGAAGGCATTTTACTTCTAACAAGTCTAGGTGACCCTGCTGGCAGTCCACCTTACACACTCCCACTGGATAAGGATGTAGCCTGGAACCTCCTCCGTCCTCTCTGAACTCACTGGCCTGGCTTAGCATTCGCTGGGCCTTGAAGCACCTGCCTGAGGACAAGCTCTTTCAGCTGATGCAGTTTATCATCTTTTAAGGCATCCCGTATGGCGCTGAAGAAACTGAAGTAGTGCTGGAAGTTGTGCATCATGAGCAGCACACCGGCCAACAGCTCGTTGGTCACGAGGAGGTGATGGACGTAGGCACGAGTATGCCTCTGACAACAGTAACAGGTGCATCCCTCCAGCAAAGGACCAAAATCATCTTGGTATCTAAGGAGGAAACAATGTTGGATAACATCAAAGCTAAGAAGACCCATTCAAGCAATAGATAACCTTTGTGAACCTACTGTCTTTCAGTTGGAACATAGTTATGAGCACAGTATGCCTGCTGGATAAATGATCAGAAAATCCCTGCTTTAGGTCAGGCAAAAGAGTGCTTTCAGCCATACACTGTTGTCTGATATCAAGCTAGAACGCTTGTCCAACACTCTCCATTCAACGTGCAGAAGTACTGTCTTCAACACCTTCATGTTTTATGAAGTCTTCCATCCAGCTACTGACCGCATGCAATCAAATACAGAGGACAGAAGCATCACATTTAGTGATGCAGCTGCACGTACCCTCCTCACAAACATAAGTACCTTTTGTCCTTCAGAAATATCTCAAATGGTGTCATTTCTGGGTCAGCTTTGGAGATTTCATCCTCGTCTTCTTCAGCACTATTCTTTTCCTGGTCCTGGGCCCCATTTTGTTTTAAAACTGTTTTAAATAAAAAGACAACAGCCTTTTATGAACAGACAGCAAAGGCACAGGAAGGGTAACAACCTTATGTATTTCTGCATCTTTTCCACAGTAAACAATTATTTTTCTGTAATTGCCATAGATTAGTTAACATATATGCAATTTTAGATGATCAAAACAGCAGGAGGCAAGTGAAAACTAATCTACTAAACCTAATGAAGAGTTAGAGCTGAAATAACAGTGTAACTTTTTGCTGCTCTACTGAGCTGAATTCTTAATAAAATGTCAAAAAATATTTCCAGTCTGAACTGCATGCAGAACAGAATGCAATCACCTGAACAAATCGATCTTATTGAGATTTTGTTAGAATAGAGAGGCAACTCATCTGCATTCAATCATTCTACTTTCCATACTGTCATCAGGCTCAGAGATTTAGATGCTTTGTTGTTTTGGTTTTCTTTATAAACAGCTGGAATAAAAAAAAAGGCTGGTAGCACTAATGCAGAAGATTTAGATTCCACATCCGCATTTTCCACAGTCTATCTTAAAAACAACAACAAAAAAATCACCCCAGAATTTTGTAGGTTTGTTCTCAAGCAGGAGATGTATCTGGAAACATCAAAATTACTGTCTGCACAATCGACGTCTACTGAGTGTTAAAGAGACACAGAACAAAAAAAGATTGTCCTTACCCAGAATCTTATAATTTAAGAATAAGGTGAAACAAAGGTAAAGAACAACAAACAAAGAGAAGGGTTAAAAATAAATAGCAGCAAGCACAAAGAAACAAGATGTTCTGTTCTATTCAGCTGGTTTTGAATTATCCAGGCATGAAAAGCTGCTAGGTTCTACCCAGGAGCTAAAACATAAAATGTTTTTCTGTATTAAGAACACCTAATAGGCCAAAACAAAGCAGCTGCCTGAAACACATGTGACAGATGCTTTAATGGGTGATACACATGCTCCCACATCACAGTGTAATGAGGTGATGAGTTATGAACATCACCTTTTTGTTTTGATATGAACTGATGAATGCAAGGTCAGAGAGGAAAGCTGCCCAAAGAAAAGGGATCCTTAACTTTTGCTAGCTAGTAAGAAGAGATTTCAAAAATATATAATTAAAGCAAACACATATTCAGTTAATTGTAGAGATCAAGTGTCTTAGATCTTCACTTAATAGGTCCAGCTTTAACTGCTAATGGTAACAGAAAATTTGCCAATAGGGTTGAACAAAAACCCCTCTATTCATTACATGTTTAAGAAATGGGTGAGCATATTTTGGCTAATTGGCCATTCAGATCCTAGGTTGAGGCCTCAAGTTTGCCTCAACAGGTTTCACACCAAAATACCGTACCTTCAAAAGCAACATTTGATAGAGGAACCCCAGTTTTTCCAGTGGTTACTGCACTTATTTCAGGAACAAAAAACTCAAATATAGATTCCTTCAAAGCATGAATTATGCTTGCCACAATACTGGCTGATGCACTAAACATTACGACCATCAAAAAGCTTACCTGTTGCTTCAGGATCTGTATGGCAGTCGTAACTGAAAACCAAGGCACAGCCTCGCTCTGTCACTTGGAAGGGAAAGAAGCTCTCAAAAATGTCCACTCCTCTTTCAATGCACTCAAGCACCTCATCTGGTTTGCCTATACCGTGGATGATTCTGTAAGAGCCACACAAGAAGACAAATCTAGAATATTCGGGGCAAAAGCAACCAGGTACCTGAAGAAAAAGACACAAGTGCAGCACCTGTAGCTCATCCTTGCAAGTGCTAACCAGAAGGCAAGTGGGTACAATTGTCATCACTCAGAATCCTGTGTGCTTCCACTTCCCACCTCCAACCTATCCAGTACATGGCAGACTTCTCTTTATCTGCCGTTTGGAAGACAGCAATAATCTCTCATTAACTGTAGAAAAAACCTCATTCTGTTCACTATGTTTGAAGTGATTTGGTTTCTCTCACGCAAATACACTTAGATTCAAAATGCACCTAACATAAAACAGATATTTTCCTTGGTCACATTTGTGCCCCCGGAACTACCAGTTTCCAGACACATGGACCCCTTTGCTTGGTAACTATTTAGGAGACAGTCTAAAAAGACTTGATCAAGAGCAGCAGAGACAGCAGTAGATGGCTGGTCAAAGATACAAGTTCTTCAGGTGACAGAAACATCATATAGCACTTGAGAACTGCCTGAAGGAGCATGCATTAATGAGAAATGTCATTGGAAAGATAAAAGTTCCTTGCTTGATACTTCCCTCCTCTTTACACTCTACCTGCTCAAATGATTTACCCAAAAACCTGCGCTGTAACATCTCCTGGGACATGGCATAAAGAGCCAGGAAGAGCCCAGCTGGATTGCCATCAATGGTAATAGAGGTCCTGCTGTTAGCCAAATTTAGCTGGCAGCTTCCCTGAGGGTGGGTGAAGCAGAAGAGACTAGAGCAGCGCCTGCTCTCTGGCAGGTGCACGGCTGGGCTGACAGCAGTAGAAGCTAATGTAGGGCAATGATCTAAACTGATAATTAGGAAAATACACAGGGGCTGATAAATGAAGTCACAAGGTGCCATTTTGAGTTGCTTTTCTAAGTACTCCAATTAACTTGCTGAACACAGAATAAGGATGGGAGTTTATGGCATGAGCGTCTTAATGTTTCAGGCTCTCATGGCAGGGAAAATGATACTCAAAACAGCAGCTCTGCATATGTGATCAAAACCCTTACTAAAACTTATCTTTGCACAGGTAAGGACAAACATTTGTTCTTGCAAGGGTTCTGATGCTATTCAAAAGGAAAATAAATTTTATCAATAGTCTTCATCATCTTTAGGTACATGAAAGGACACTAAGGGGTACATTCATAAGATCATTTCACCATCACACAAAGAGCAGTCGCTTCTCAGGTGAAGCACAGAAAGTGTTTGTCTTCTAAAGAATTTGATATTGTGGTAGAACACAGCTGCAAAACAACTTCTCCAGCCAGAATGGCAAGGGTGATTCAGGAAAGCGGGACTGTCTGAAATTCACTTGAGGTACTTACAAGATCCCCTTAGGGCTAACCAGCTTTCCTCCTACAAAGAGGTCAGACACACTTGTCTTAACCAGACAAGCAAACTATTAGACAGATGAGGCAGATGCATTGGTAGCCACTAAGGTTAGCTGAGCAGATTGGACTCTAATGCTCCCAGGGGATCTTTTAAGTAGCTCAACCAGACAGGATGGCAACAACACAGCAAGCCTTCTACTTGTCAGGAAAATTCAAACCCCAGGCACCACTAAGCACGAACAAGCTGCAAACCAGACACACGCTTTTGCATTTAATTTCCTTTTGAACACCATTAGGTCAGAGCAATGCTCAGCTAGCAGAGGGCAGCACAGACACAGAAGGCCAACAGGGCCCAAGCCACTCTCTTCAGGAAACTACAAAAAAAAACCCCACCCATACCACCTCTGTTGCAGCTGCTCTTGCAAGAGCAACGCAAGCTCAACCCAATGCTAAGAAACCTCTCCAATTCTGAACCACTTGTAAATATTAGCACACATTTTCTGGAAGTCTTTAGTTACTGTCAGTTATTTATAACAGTCAAGAATGCTGTTACACGACCTGTGTCTCTGGCACAGGTCTGATGGGCCTAACAACTCCGAATACACGATGATACCCACACTACGCCAGTCCAAGCAGAGATACAATTGTTTTGGGCCAGGCTGTGCCACCTCTGGTAGACCACAGGCTCAGTGCCTCAGGTACTAGGCCAGAGCTGGTGCCATAAGATCATGTAAGCACTGGCTGGTCCTGTCAGCATCCCTCTCTGCTGTCTTCTGGTTCAGATCAGAGAGAATTGGAAACATGACAGTTTTTCTGTGAAGAGGTTCCTGCAAAATAGGTTGATAATTATGTTCTTGGTCAAGCTGAACTTCAGGTAAACTATGGCCTCAGAGGCCAAAGTCAAGCATCCCAGACACATTCTACCTGTATTTGTTCTGAAAAAAAAAAAAAAAAAGAAAAGATGACTTGAATTAAAATCTTAAATATTCTCCAAACGTGGGGAATACTCAAAACCACAGCACAAGCACAGCTTGTTGCCAGTTGCAGCTAAAAATTGAAACAAGGGTTGAAGACTGTAGCCTGACAGTGGTGGGATTTATGCAGCCTGGCACACACAGAGCTGTGCAATACAATGATTATTTCCTACAGTTATATTGCACAGCAGCCTGTAGATGCTCCTCGTAATAGGACAGATGGACTTCTTGGGATGTTGCCCATACAACTTACCTTGG
>JAVSBS010020750.1:0-10322 GCA_033124195.1 Coracias cyanogaster | reverse complement strand
GCCTGGCCGTGCCCGCGGCCGTGCGGGGCTGCCCGCTACCCGCCGCACCGGAGCCCGCGGCGCGCCGCCCATGCGAGACCCCCGCGGCCCGGGCAGCGCGCAGCGACCCCCGGCCGGGCCAGGCATGTGAAGATGTCAGTGGGCTGTGCATGCCCTGGTGAGTGCCGCGGCGGCGGGGAGGCCGGGGCGCGGGGCTGGGGGCTGCTGGTGGGGCTGGGGTCCCCACGGCAACGAGGCTGGTTGTGGGGCTGGGGGCCAGCCATGGGGCGGGGGTCCCGATGGTGGTGGTGTTGGAGTCTGGTCATGGGGCTGGGTCCCCAGAGTCTGGTGACAGGGGCCTGGCTATGGGGCTGGGATGCCCACTGCATTGATGCTGGTGTCTGGCTACGGGGCTGGGGTCTCTATGACATTGGTGCTGGGGGCTGGCTGTGAGACTGGGACCCCATGGCTCAAGTGTTAGGGCTAGCCATGATGCCAGGGTCCCCATGGCGTGGCTACTGGGAGCTGACAATAGGGCTGGGGTCTCTACGGCATTGGTGCTGGGGGCTGGCTGTGGGGCTGGGACCCTCTGGTGCATGGGTGTTGGGTCTAGCCATGGTGCCAGGCTCCCCGTGGCAAGGCTGTCAGGAGCCAGCTATGGGGCTGAGGTCTCCAAGGCATTGGTGCTGGATCTGGTTATGGGGCTGGGGTCCCTGTGGCATGACTGCTTGGAGCTGGCTATGGGGTAGGAGACTCCTCAGCGTGGGTGCTGTGGTTTGGCCATGGGGGTGGGGTCTGTCTATGGAGGGGGGCTCAGCAAGGTGCAGGGTTTGGGGTCTCGGAACTATGGTGTGAGCATTGGGTCCAGCTGTGGGGTTGGGGTCCCAATAGTTTGGCTGCTTTGTCCAGCTGTAGGGCTGGAGCCTCCAGGGCATGTGTGCTGTGGGGCTGGGACCACGGCATGGGTACTGGGGTTCCCATGGCAGGGATACTGCGGTCTGTTGACAGGACTGGGACCCAACAGCATGGGTGCTGGGGCTCCATGCCATAGGTGCTAGTGCTGGTCCCGGGGGCTGGGACTCCACGGGCAGGGTGCTGCAAGGGTGTTGGGCAAGTGGCACTGCGAGCGATGACCGCGAAGCAGCCCCCATGGGCAGGGCAGTATCTCTGTGGGGTGCCCCTGCTCCCCACATGGCTGCGGAGCACAGGGTCCCTGGAGGGGCCAGGCCATCCTGCCCGTGGGTGCTGGGTGCCCCCCCCGCCATGGCCATCGTGGGGTGCCTGCTGAGCGGCAGGGCCTCGCAGTCTGGCAGGGCTGCTGGGGGACCCTGGGAGGCGTGACCCGTTGGTGAGGTCTCAGCGCCCGGCAGGGATGCTCACCCGGACACCCGGGGTAGGTTTGGGGCAGCAGGCCTGGCTGCGTCGCCTGCTGCTGTGTGCAGGACGTTGCGGTGCCGGCAGCGACGCAGGGCAGGGGGCCCGGAGGGCTGCCGGCACCAGGTCCCGGTGGTGGTGGAAGGGGGCGGCCAGGGGCCCTGGGGACCGGGTTCTGCCGTTTCCCCGGGCAGCCGGCCCCTGGGGTCCCTGCGGAGGGACGGCGGGGATGCTCCTCCGCCCGGCTCCCGCGACAGCTTTCCAGTGCTCTAGCGAGCCTCCCGCCAGAGCGGGACCCCCGTGCTGGGGGGCTGCGGGGGGCAGCGGGACACTGGCAGCACCCGGCCCCCCCCCGCGCCCCCGGGGCCGCCTCCACCGACGAGTTTGCCGCTGGCTCGTCGTGGCGGGGAAGGGGGTGCTCCCCCCGCCCCTGCGCTGCCTGCGCCTCTCCGCCGTGTTTCCATGAAGGCAGGCGGCCCCTTCCCCCATCCTCCTCCTCCTCCTCCATCTCCCACTGGAAGCTGCCAGAGCGTTGCTTCCTCAAGCAGAAAGTCACGTGAACCTCCCTGCGAGCCAGGCCGAGCAGCCACAGCACCCGCCCCGGCAGGCACCCCGCACCGGGGCTCGACACCCCCCCCAGCACCCCCACCCCGGCCTCGGCGGGGGCCCTGCCTGGGCAGGGGCGAAGGCAGAGCGGCGGCGAACAGCGGCCCCCCCCGCCCCGTCGCGTCCCCCGGGAGCTGGCCCGATGCCACCGGGAATGTCATCGCCATGTTGGTGGGCGCCAAGGGGGGAGTCCTCCCTGGGTGCGGCGGTGGGGGCCGCGGGGTCCCCCTGCAGCTGGGAGCATCCTTGCGGGTGGCTTCGTGTGTTGCGTGTTCCCCCCGCGCCCGCGCCCGCCACCGCTGCCCGCTCCCCCGGGCGGGGAGGACCCGCGGGTGCGGGCACAGGCCGTGTGCGCACACTGTGCACACTGTGCACGCTTGCGTGTGCCCCCCGCCTCTCCCCCCGCTCCCCCGCCGGGGCTGGGTGGCACATCCAGATCCTGCGCCCCCCTCCCCCTTCCCCTCCCCGGACTGTTTATCGGAATATAGAAAAAACAAGCTCTGCCGCTGGCCTCCCGCCAGCCAGAAACATTTAATGAGCTGCTCTGCCCAGGCTGCTCTTCGGGGCTGCGTTAACTTGGAGGAGTTTCCTGCGTGGGAGCCGCGGTCGGGGGGGTCTCGGCCACCCCCCCTTGGAAATGGTGCCCTCCCGGGGGGGGGTGACACACTCCCTGCCATCCCTTGGGTGCATCCTGCCCTCGCTGCAGCTCCTCTGGTATGCTCCCAGGGATGTTTCCCAGCTCCCTCTGCAAGAGGTTTGGGGCATGGGGCTGCTCAGCTGCGAACCTGCCCCAGTTCTTGTGCCCAAGCATGGTGGAGAGCTGCAGGGGTCAGTGGAGGGCTGGAGGGGCTTCAGCCCCCATTTCAGAAGTGGAGAGGTGGGCAGGGAGAGTGTGTCAGGCTCAGAGTGAAGGCTGCCGAGGTGGCAGCCACTCAGTGCTGGTGCTGCTGTCCCCAGGGCCACTGAGAGCAGGGCTGGCAGCCTGGTCACTCGGCTCGGCCCTTCGCACTGGGCAGCGCTTGGCATCCAGACCCCAGCAGGGTCCTGACCCCAAGGTGCACCGCTCTCCCAGCATGCTCTGTGCTTTCTTTTTTATTTTTTTTAAATTTTGTTTTTTTGTTTTTTTTCCCCCCTGTAGCAATGGTGTTGGTGCAGAGAGGGGGAGGAGGGGAGCAGAGCCGTGCTCCTTCCCTGCGGGGCTGAGTTCGGCTTCACGGCAGGGAAGTGACAATCCCCAGGTCAGCACCTTCTCTGGGACGTCCTGCCTCTGCACCCCTCTGGCAGGAGGGGGGATGACCCGACCGTGCGCTTCGGGTCCCGGGATGGACAGGCCTGGCTGGAGGACAGCCTGTTGCCATGTCCTTCCCTTCTGCCAAGCTGGCACCGTGTGTCCCCTGCCGTCAGGAGGCCGAGCTGTGCCACATGCCTCCTGCGACAGATGCGCTGGGAGAGGGACGGTGGCAGAGGGGGATCGGGCAGCCCTGACGTTCATGGGCTCTGGCTCTGAAACACCCCCTGGGGCCAGCTGGCACCTTGGGGTGCACCTGGGCATGGTGGGGGGAGGGAGTGGCAGGGTCCCAAGGCCTCATCCTGCATCTCTGTGTGCCCTCGCCCAGACTCTCTTCATGTTGCTGGTGATGCTTGGATGGAACACACCATTTGCTCTGTCCCCCTCTGTGCAGCGAAGTGCCCACCCGGGAGGTGCCACATGTCCTGCATTGCCTGCCTGTGCCTGCCATGCTTTGGTGAAGCCAGGATGGGGTTGTGGCTATCTGGTTCTTGGTGAGGTGGTTCCTTGGGGCTTCAGGCACTGGCATGAGGCTGGACACATCCCAGCGCTCCTCCGGGCCAGTGCAAGCTCACCCTGCTGCTGGCTCAGCTTTGCTCGCAGAAATGTGGAAGGGCTGGTGCCCTACCAGTGGGCTCAGCGCTGGGTGTCTGGGCCAGGCTCTGAGTTTGCTCCGAATCCTCAACACAAAACTACTGTGAAAGCTGCTCCCTTGGGGAGCAGGTGGGTGCTGGCTAGTGGGATGGGCCCCCCGGAGCAGGGAGGTGTCCCTGTGACCCGGGAGCGCCTGTGGCCAGTAATGGGCTGGCCAAGTGGCTGCATGCCCCCAGGCAGGGCCGGAGCTGCAGCAGCACAAGTACCCCCTGCCCGTCCCTTGCCTGTTCCACTCACTCAACTCATGCCACCCTCTCCTTCCTGCCTCTGCCGTGTGATTCCCCAGCCACATCTGTGTTCCTTGCACACGCGTGGCGCGTGGCATGCCAGGAGCACAGCGGGAGCGTGTCGGGAGCGCGCGTGCCCACGCACGACAGCTGCACGTGTCCGGTGCGCGCTGGGCACGCCGCACCACCAGCACAGCCTGCCAGAGCCCCCGGCTCCACGCAGGGTGACGCGGGTCCCATGGGGCTGGGGCTGTGCGTGGTGTGGGTGCAGGCTGGATGTCGGGGCGGCCGGGCTGGGTGCCCCTTCCCCGGGGCGGCGGTGGGTGCAGGCAGGATGGGGCTGGGTGACCGTTATCGGCCTGCCTGCAGGCTGAGGCTGTGGTTTCCTGTCAGTGCTTGGGGGGGAGGGCGCTGGGGAGCCGGCGGGGCTACTGGGGGGCTGCCGGGCCCCACCTGGAGCAGGTATGATGGCAGCTGCCTGCCTGGGACCTCTGGCCCCTTTTCCAGGGGCTCTGCTGGGCACGGGTGGGGGTCCGCAGCAGGGGTGATGCTGGCTGGTTTTCGGGAGGCTCACTGCAGCGTGCTTGCAGAGGTGTGAGAGCATGAGCTGTGCACTAGTGTGGGGTGTCCCTCTTGGGCACGGTTGCCGGTGGGTACCAGGAAGGACAAGAACCCCCCCTCAGAGCTGTTAAACCAGCTCCCCATTGCTGCCTGACCCTGTCCCCCCAGGCAGGTCGCTGATCGGGGTGAACGTTAGACCAGGGTGTAATCTCCCCTGTTGCAGACACCAGCCCCTGCCCGGCCCCAACCCCACCCTGCCCGCGGGGCGAACGATAACACCCAGCCCATACCCCTCTGTGGCCACTTCCTCGGGGGCCCCTGTGGGGTGCAGCTCCCACCCCCAATTTCCAGAGTCTCGCACTGCTCCTGGCTTTGGAGGACACGCAGGCAGGTCCCAGGGTCTCCCTGCACCAGGGTGACGGTGTCTGCCCCCCGGGATGGCCCCGCAGTGAGGGGGTGGCAGGCAGGGGCCTGTCTGCAGGAGTGACAGCCCCAGCCCTTCTCCTGCAGCGGGGGGCTGGTGCTGGGAGCGCAGCCAGGTCTGTGCCACGCAGCCTAGGTGGAGCTGCTGCCTGAACCAGGCTGGGACACCAGCTCTGCTGGGGGGACAGTGCTGGGTGAGCGCTGGTGGGGTGTCAGCCCCCCATGGCAGGGGCAGCTCCTGCACCCCTCTGCTCTGCAGCAGCTGGTTCCATGCTCTGCCACATGCATCCTCCTCTGGGTCATGCCCAGCTTCAGGGGCTCCCCTCAAGGGCAGGGGCTCCTCTGCCTGCTGCAGACAGCTGCCCATCCTCCCTCCCCTCTAGGATGGTGGGTGCAAGCTCTTGCCCGCCCGGCTCCTGCCTCCCCGCCGGTGGGAGCAGATGGCAGCACGCCACGCAGCTCCGCCGGGCACGGAGCAGGCCTGGGCTCCCCAGTCTGCCTGCCCCAACCGGCCTGGGGTGAGCCCGGGGCAGCTGCGGGCAGGGGCAGGCAGGAGCAAGGCAGCAGAAGCTCTCTCCCTGCCGGGGACGGTAGTGCTGGTGCGATGGCACCGAGCTGCTGGAGGAGCCTGGCGCGGAGCAGAAGTGAGGTTGCTGCCTGGGCACAGGAGTGCCGGGCTACCAAAAATCTTTACGGAGGGACATTTCCCACTGGGGCCGAGGAGACGCCGTCACGCTCCTCTCAGCTCAGCAGCCCCTGCCAGATCCTCTGGGCAGCCACGGTGTGCTGCCTGCTGCTAGCGCGTGTGTAGCAGGAGGTTTGGGCCAGCAGTGAGATCCCTCTGAACCCCAGGCTGCCCTCGAGCTGGGTGGATGGGGCTGGATGTCCATTCCTGGCAGGAGATGGACACGGAGCTGTGGGAGCTGCCCTCTCTCTCCCACAGTGTCCGTGTCCCTGCTTGGCCTAGCTGGCGGGGAGGAGGCAGCCGCTAACAGGAAGGACATGCATGTTAGCAATGAAAACACGGCAGCGAGAGGAAGCAGAAGTGATGCATTATTGATGGAGCTATCTGATGCTTCTATATTCGGAGTGCTGCTCCGGAGCACTTGGCAGCACAGTGCGGGGGGTGGCAGGAGGGGTGGGCTCTGCTGGTGGAGACTCACCTGCTTCAAGTCAGCCATGTGTGGCCGTGGCTCCAGAGATGTCCCCTGCCTTCTGGAGGGCTTCCAGCATTCGAGGGCACGGTGACACGTGGGCACGAGGGGGGATGCCAGCATTGTGCTTATCCCTGAGGGCTGGGGGTTTGATGGGTGGCAGCTCGCAGCTGCGCAGATCTCTGCGGGGATGCCAAGGGTCCTGCTCTGAATCGGGAAGCAGAGAGGAGGGGATGGAGAGGGAGCAGCAGGCCAGCGACCAGGATGCTCTCCCAGGTGGAGTGAGAGTCCCTGGAGCTGCAGGGCTGGGTGTGAAAGGCTGTGCCTTGGTTTCCCTCACAAGCAGCAGGTACTGAAGGTCTTTTTAGGGGACCGTGGGCAGACATAGGATGCTGGGGCTGCGCAGCCATGCTGCATGTCACCCCTGCCCCGCCGTGGGATTCCAGGCCAGGAAAGGGGCTGTAAAACGACCCATTCTTGTAACATGAGAGAATCCACCTGGAGCCTCCGGAGGAGCCTTAAACCCTGCGGCTCTGGCAGGCTGGCCCGGCTGGGGCTGCTGCCAGAGGGGCCAGGGCTCACTGCTGCGGGTGGCCGTGCTGGGGCTGAGCTCTTGCAGGACACGAGTTGCGATGTCTCAAGGACAGCACGGGAATACTGCGGGGCATTTTTCTGGTGCTGGTGCCACGGGGAAACCCCTTGCCAGCAGGAGCTGCCAAAGCCTGCTTGCGGACCGCGCCTTCCCCTGGGAGCCGTGGCTAGCTGGGCAGCACTGCGGCCGACCCACCGTGAGGAACAGGCATGATGTGAGGGCAGGCACCCACTATGGACTCCCTGTATTTTGAGGTCCTGCACCCCACTGTAATCTTTCTCAACCTCCCTTTGTTTTAGAGAGGATGGGCACAGATGCGTGCAGTTGGTTGCTGCTCGTCCAGTGCTTGCATACTCAGGGCTTCTCGGTCCTCTGCGGGCTCCTCAAGGTGTGACCCATACCTTCCCACCCTGCCCTGGCAGCCAGCTTTTCCCTCAGCCCTGGACTTTCCTCCTGCCTCTGGGTGTCTTGAAGCGCTTCTGGTTTTGAAGGGTTAATCCCAGGAGCCCCCAGGATCTGCTGCCTGCCCGCATGACTCACCATTGAGTTTCCAGCCTCCCCCAAGCCTCTCTCCCGGGGAGAGATGAAGCTGTGCCTTCTTCAGCCGAAAAAGGGGGGCCCCTCCTGCCCCAGACCCCGCCTTGATTCGGGTGTACATAGTTTTAGGGGGGAGAGAAGCCCCTCCTTGGTAAACCGGGAAGCAAAGCATATTTCTGTTTGAAAGCTGGTAGGATTTGGCGGGGGGGGGGGGGTGGCTGTTGTGTTCTGAAAGGGGGGGCTCTGGGGTGCGTGCTGTGCTGCAGGCTGCGTGTGCGACGATGCCCTGGTCTCTCACTATTTGGAGAAGTCTGGGAGGTTTGGAAGTGTCAGGCCAGTCCGTCCCCCTGTGCAAGCCATGCCTTTTGCAGAGCTAGCAAATTTTTATTATTATTATTTTTTATGTAAGTGTGTGTCTGCGTCCCTGCTCTACGCCTGCGCCTGCCAGGGCCCTGGCCGAGTGTCTGTGTGAGCATGCCCTCTGCCTCTGCTGCCCTGCTTGCCTGGGATCCCTTCTGTGCGCTCTGTGGGCACACCGAGCCCCAGCCATGGGGATCAGAGAGACCCAGGCATTCTCTGGCTGCCGTGGCCCCCACCAGGCTCTTCCCATCCACCTGTCCAGGATGCATCCCTGCGCTTGCTCCTGCTGCCGAGCTGCTGCCAGTTCCCCTGGCCCAGACCTGCAGTGGGTGTCAGAGCAGGGCTGGGCTTTGGGGAGCCCGGGCAGACATGGGGCCCTGGCTTGGGGGAGAGTGGAGGCTAGGATCCAGGGGATGTGGTGCCCCATCACAAAAACCTGGGGAGCTGGAATCGCCCTCCACTCCCCCCACGCTGTGGGCGCAAGCACATCGTGAGGAAGGGGGCTCCCCCCACCACCATTGCCGCCACACACGCTTCCCAGCTGCATCCCAGCCCTTCTGCTCTCCATCCAGCATCTATTTAATTATTAACTCGGCTATAACCATAAACAGCTGGGACTGCTGCAGCCACGTGGACCAGTCCAGTGCTGTCGTCAGAGCCGAGCAGGGACACGTGAGCAGTCCCGGAGGGCTGCTGAGCCCCGGGATAAATTGTTCAGGGCATGTTTGCCATGGATGTTCTGGGCCGTGGAGCCCGGGGACTGGTGAGGGGTCCTCTCCGATCCCCCTGGCCGTGGCATGGGTGCTGGCAGTTGCTGGTGTAGGGCAAAACACCCCTTTTTGCAGTGTTTTACAGTATTTTGCTGTAACGGTGTGATGTTGAGCACTGATGGCTGGCTGTGCCTCATGCATCCTTGAGCCCCGGAGCGGGAACAGGGCATGGACAGGCTGTATTTAATGGCCTGTTTTGACCAGGAGGGCTGTGCCATCCTGTAGCTGTCACTGGCGTTATGGCCGCTGTGGTTTATTAGCCTAACGACAGTCGGTGGCAGCCTGCCACAGCCCCATCTCATCTGGTGCCACACAGATGTGGGCTGGCAGGTGGACAGGCAGCGATGGGGCGGCGTGTTGGGGCACTCACAGCATCCCCCATGCCTTGTTCCTGTGACACCAACAGTGTGGGTGCCTCCAGCTGTGCAGAGCCCACATACCTTCTGCAGAGGAGGGTTTCACCGAGGTTGTTTGGTTTACAGTGAGTTTCTCACCCTGTTTATCTGGGTTTTACAAAGAATTTTGCTCTGTTTGTCCATGTGCTCCTGGAAAGTGGTGCTCGCTGCAGGTTAGCCTGAAAAGTGGAGGGGAAATGAGGCATGATGGCTCCCAGCATGGCAAGGGAGCCTTGCTTGGCCGAGAGGCGACAAGAATACGGGGATGCTGCTGCAGAACCACTCCTCCTGTCCCTCTTCAGCGCTGGTCCCAGCTGGGAGCATGGGCAGGGAGGGGAGGACAACCCCGGAATCTCGTGGCTAGGTTTTTGTGCCCGCCGTGCATGCATTGTTGGGGGGACAAGCGTGGCTGGTGGGACCTGACCGGTTGTGCCGGTGTTACCCCACAGCTGCTGTTTTGGGGAGGGGACGGAGGTGTGGGCCTGGCCGTGTGAGCGAGGGGCTGTGGGAAGGTGTGTGTGCCCCGGGTGTGGGTGCACACCCGGCCAGGGCTGTGCCGGGAGGCGTTTGGGGAGACGTGCGAGCGCATGCCGGCCTGCACGCCAGCCCGTGTGTGCACGGCGAGATGCGACAGCCCCCCGGGGACTGTTGGGGTCGGGGGGCACCCAGGCTGGGCTCTGCGGTCCTGGCTCGTGTCCCTGCTGCCCGTGGGCTCTCTGGCTGGGTTGGCAGCATAGATCTGCACCAGTCTAATTAGAGAGGGCAAGGAGCAGAAGCTTGCAGGGGGCAGGTGTGGGGCAAGGGGGGAATGGAAAAAATGGGATTTTTTGTAAAGAAAATGTTCATAATGGAATTTTTTAATTAAAACCCCTAATTGGAAGAGGTTCGAGTTTTGTCAAGGAAAGGAGAACTGTCGAGGTCTGCTAGCAAATGCAAAGCAGCACATTTTAATACCCCATCCCAAACGGTGGGATGTTCTGTTTTTTTTTCTCACCAGAAGCTGGGGGAAAGGGAAGCACATTTCAGAAAGAAAAATCCTGCAAAACTTCAAAGAAAAAAACTCAAACCAAACTAGGGAAAAAAGTATATTTTTATTGAAACTTTCTCAGGGGGAGGAAACGCTTCCCCGGCTAGTGCCGAGTTCTTCAGCGGGACCTGGCTCCTGCATCCCACCTCCCGGGGAGCGCCGGTGCGGAGGGTGGGGAACGCTCTCCGGGGACCCCCTTTTTGGCCATCACCCCCGATCCGTGGGCGCCCACTTCCCCCTTTCCCCCTCCTCCCCCGGGAGCGAGAGACCGGGGCAGTGTCGGTGTGTCGGGGGTGGGGAGCGGGGGTGCCGGTGTGCGAGGTGGGTGCCGGGGGGAGTGTCGGTGGGGGAAGCGGTCTCCGCCGCCGCCGCAGC